>PVKV010007611.1:0-94554 GCA_004027835.1 Alouatta palliata
CTGGGAGGGGTCTGGACACATCAATGTCTAGTGGGTATGTCTGTGAGTGGGTGGGAATCCTGAGTGGCAGCGGTGGGAAAAGGGGGTCTGTCATCAGAGCTCCTTCCCCGTAAGTTTTCAGTCCTCCCTCACCGTGGGAGAAGACCTGGAATCCCAGGACAATGGGCAGTGTGACAGCCTGTGTACCAGAGAGCAGAGCCTCCCATTCCCAGACACCCAGAGTTCCATTCCAGGCCAGGCCTCTGAGATGTCTTTCTTCTGGCACCAAATCTGTCAAGTTTGCTGAACACCAAACAATTCTCCAAAACCAACACACTGTCTAAAATTCAAACTCTGACCCCACTCAGAGTCAGCACAGACCCTTAGTCCCATAACACTGTCCTCACTGCAGATGGCAGACACAAATGCCATGGACTCATCTATGTTTTGGGGCTACTGTTTAAACAATCAGGACTCCAATAAACTCCCTCAACTTCAATAATTTGACGGATCACAGAACTCAGCAAAATACTGTAGTTATGTTTACCCATTTATTATAAAAGACATAACCCAGGAAAACTCAATTGGAAGAAACGTAGGCTGGGCATGGTGGCTCACGCCTGTAATCCCAGCACTTTGGGAGGTCAAGGCACGTGGATCACCTGACGTCGGCAGTTCGAAACCAGCCTGGCCAACATGGCAAAACCCCATCTCTACTAAAAATACAAAAATTAGCTGGGCATGGTGGCACATGCCTGTAGTCCCAGCTACTAAGGAGGCTGAGGTGGGAGAATTGCTTGAACCCAGGAGGTGGAGGTTGCAGTGAGCCAAGATCACACCACTGCATTCCAGCCTGGGTGACAGAGCAAGACTGTCTCAAAAAAAAAGAAATGTAAAGGACAAAGAAAAGAGGCCTGAAAAGATGAAGCACATAGATAATCCTGGTAAACATCGTGATTAATAATATTCTCCATCCTTTGTATTGTCCAGAAACAGTCTGTAGAAAAAAACATCCTTTCCATTATGACTTAGATGGTGCTCTCTTTTCTTACCTATCATATAACCATAATTGTCTCTGCACACTTTTTTTTTTAATTAAAAAATTAGCTGAATTTTTCTTCTGTGGTCAAATAAAATTCTTCTTAATCAAAATTTACTTAAGTTTATCTCCTTCCCACAGGCTCCTGAACTTTGAGCTACTCTCAGTCTGAGCCAACATACAACCCTGTTTTATGTTTCTCCTCAAAACTGACTGACTTCAGGATAAAACATTTCTAATCTAAAATCTGATTTTGGCTGAGCTCAGTGGCTCACACCTGCAATTCCAGCACTTTGGGAGGCTGAGGAGGGCAAATCCCCTGAGTCAGGAGTTGAGAGAAAACTCTGTTACTAATAAAAATACAAAAATTAGCCAGGTATGGTGGGGCATGGCTCTAATGACATCCTCTTGGGAGGCTGAGGCATGAGAATCACTTGACCCCAGGAGGCAGAGGTGGTAGTGAGGTGATATTGAGCCACTGTAGAGTGAGACTCAGTCTCAAAATAATGAATTAAAAATAAAAAATAAAAATCTGATTTTTATACCCCCAATTTGCCATTCCCCTCTGATCTTCTAATCTTTTTTGCTCCTTCCAAAAAAAAAAAAAAAAAGCCTTTGTCTGCCTAAAATTTGCAATCCTTAAAGATCTTATAGTTGGTATTTCCTTCTGTTTTAATACTCTTAGAATTTTTTTTATATAAACCTCATTTTGTTTTATTTTGCAAAGTCTAGAAACTGCCTCAAAACAATAACAACTTCATCCTGAGTAGGATCCTCTCAATCTTCTTCCATCTTACCGTTTACTGAATTTGCCTGTTTGTCCCCAGTTTTCCAGGGCTCTGTGGCTTTTCTCAGTATAAAGTTTCTTCCATGGCTGGGCTGAGCAGGCTGGGACATTCGTAGGGAAGGCTTCGTGTAAATGACTAACTGAGCCTTTAGTAACCTCCCTTCCCTTTGCAGTCTCAATATTAGCCTTAGCTTGGGCATCAGTGGCACAAGCTTTAATTTCCATGTCAGAGTTGTTCACTTGGTTTTAGAAACTGAAAAATTTCACAAAGTTCCTCAAACACAGTGTTTATAGAAGGGAAGGAAATTTTAAAGCACTTACATTACATAGCTCAGTGAGAAATACAAAAGTAACTATGTATTTCCTTAAGATGATAAATATGTTATTTCCATTAAAAATAATGTAGTAAACAATTAGTCATATGGAAATACTTACAGGATATACCAGGTTTCAGCTCAAAAAATTTAGGCAACCTCCGCCTCCAGGGTTCAAATGATTCTCTGCCTTACCCTCCTGAGTAGCTGAGATTACAGGTGCCTGCCACCACGCCCAGCTAATTTTTGTATTTTTAGTAGAGAGGGGGTTTCACCATGTTGGCCAGGCTGGTCCAGAACTCCTGACCTCAGGTGATCCCCTGACCTTGGCCCCCCACAGTGCTGGGATTACAGGCATGAGCCACAGCACCTGGCTGGAAATGTATTCATTTTCTACTGCCATAACGGAAGACAGAATTTTCCCTATTCTCTTCCTTGGTAGCATTCTAAAAGCTAAGCCTTGGAATGCTGTTGGACATCACCCAGCCATAAAAAACACACCTGAGAAAACTCCTAAACTCAGTCTGGGAAGGAACAAGGTAAATGAGAATACTTAACAAATTGCATATATGATTAGATATTAATTTTCTTCCAAAACCCACCTCTTTTATGGTTATTGTAATTATCCTCTTACCTTGTAGTCCTACTAATAAACTGCAAGTTACAGTTAAAAAATTGAAGTCAAAGTAAGTGAACAATTCTTTTCAAGGTGACAATCCCAGGAGTGGCAGTGCTGATTAAAAAACAGACGTGTCATCCAGGCACTGTAATACCAGCACTTTGGGAGGCGGAGGAGGGCAGATCACGAGGTCAGGAGTTTGAGACCAGCCCGGCCAATATGGAGAAACCCTGTATCTACTAAAAATGCAAAAATTAGCCGGGCATGGTGGCTCACACCTGTAATTCCAGCTACTCAGGAGGCTGAGGCAGGAGAATCACTTGAACTTGGGAGGCGTAGGTTGCAGTGAGCTGAGATCACGCCACTGCACTCCAGCCTGGGCAAGGGAGTGAGACTCCATTATCCAAAAAAAAAAGATGTGTCTGACTCACTTGTCAAGTCAGGCCACCCAATCACTTGAGAGAAAGATTCTCTCACCCCATCCTGCTCACTTAAGTGCTCAATGACCACCCTCTCTGTCCCAGGTGCATTTCACTTTGCAAGTTCTTGAACCATCTCACTGGGGTCAGGTTTGATTTGTCTTTTGGGATGCTACTATTTCTTTCACAATTCTTAGAGAATCCAGAAGGCCGAAATTATTTCAGTGTTCCCTCAATACCAGCATCTGATTGACTGACCAGCAATATGTCTACAGAAATGGAAGCTAGGTTGGTTTGGAGACGATCTTAACTTCTCAAAGGGTTTGCTTTCCAAACGAAGAGTACACCAGGAGATTCCTCTCAGCACCAGGGCATCCACCTCTCCCCTGAGAGGCCACCCTCCAACCTCAGATTGTCCTGTATATCCCATTCCCAGATACTCAGAGTTCCATTCCAGGCCAGGAGCTGACATTCACTAGACATTCCAGCATACACAGCCACAGTGGATATCTTGATTTATCCCCAGAAAGTACTGAAACCCAGGACCTGGGAAAAAACTGAAAGGTGGCCGAGGACACATTATCCTATGTCTCCAAAGGGAAACCCTGAACCAAAAATATTCTGATAAGATCTCTGTGCCTAGGGAAGATTTAAAAAAAAAAAAAAAAGGTGCAGAGATTTTTTACAATACAGTGTTGGGGATAATTCTTTGTTTTCTTCTCATGGGAAATATTTACAAACAGTTAACATTTTTTTTAAATGCCATCCCGTGCTTTATCAAAAAATGAATTAAAATACAGTATTTCAAAAGTACACTAAAGGACAAATAGTTGACAATGTGATTTAGGGAGGGCAAGTTGGCATTTGGGAATGTCAGAAGGAACTGGAAATTTAGTATTTTACTGTAAGCCAGAGTTAGGCTGGAGGAATGAGGAATGGGGAATGGGGAATAGTCTTGAGACCCTGCTTGGGACATATGTGAAAATGCAGGGGAAAATCAGTCCTCCATAAAGTGAGAAAATAATTAAGTGGCAGGCAATTAGACTAAGGTCGCTCCACTCCCAGGGTATCTAGTTTAAAAAAATCTAACTTGAATGCATTTTTTGTAAATTATTACATTGTGAAAAATAAAATTCAGGTGTAACCAACTATAAACTGCCAATTAACCTCTGATTAAATGAACAGGAAATTTCCTCCTTGATCGTACAAATTAAGAAACTACATTCCTCGACTAAACAATTACTGAATTTGGTTTTATCATACACCTTACGAAAGTATTTCCTTCAAGCTCCTCCTGTGAACCAAAAACTACAAACCACAATTCTTGAATCACTGTTTGATTACTTAATATTTTGTGGGAACTTTCATAAATTTTAATAGGAAAAAAGAGGGACTGGGAAGCCCACGGAGGAAAGCTCTTATTCAGAACCCAGCACCCCGAGTCAGGATTCTCCCAACAACCCTCCCGTGGCCCCTGTAGGTACTTTTGTGTGTTTTTGGCAAGAAACACTAGAATAAAAAATGCCAAGAACACCCGCTGCGGATTTCGGAGCCGACTCGGGGGAGGCCCCAGTCCAGCCACAGCCACTTTCCACCGGTTCCATCCAGCTCCTCCCCGTCTCGGGACGTCCGACAGGCACTCTCACCATTTCTAGGCTTCCTGGCCTCTTAGCTGTGAATCGCCCAATACTTGCAGGTAACAGCGCCACTGAGGCTGGGCCTCTAGAAGAGGACATAGAAAAGGGAGGACACACAAGGAGCTCCGGCGGCTGCCAAAGACCCCGCCAATCCCGGAAGCCGTCTGGTCCACTCTAGCTGGCTGCCTGATTGGACCGTTCCCAGCCCCGTGTCCCTGACTGGATAACGTTTAACACCCCACCCCCTCGGGCCCTGAGTGGCAGATGTGCTCAGGTGCTGGCCTGAATCAAGATAGACTGAAACCTAAGCTGCAGCCTTTTAAGGCAGGGTTTCCTTCCTAAGCTGAGCCAGGCACACCCCAGAGAGCATTTGCATTGAACCTTGTGTATAAGGTCGTATGCATTTATAAATAATAGATAGCTATTCACACCTGAAAATAATATAACAATTATTTTTAAATTCCAGATTTTATAACCTTACTGAATCTGGTCCTTTGGGCAAGCAGCCTGAATTTTCTTTTTCTTTTTTTTTTTTTTTTTTTTTTTTGAGACAGAGTCTGTCTCCCAGGCTCAAGTGCAGTGGCACAATCTCAGCTTACCCCAACCTCTGCCTCTTGGGCTCAAGTGATTCTCCTACTTCAGCCTCCTGAGTAGCTGGGATTATAGGTACCCATCACCACGCTCAGCTAATTTTTGTATTTTTAGTAGAGACAGGGTTTTGCCATGTTGGCCAGGCTGGTCTTAAACTCCTGACCTCAGGTGATCCACCCACCTAGGCTTCCCAAAGTGTTGGGATTACAGGAATGAGCCATCATCGTGCCTGGCTGGCAGCCTCAGATTTTTTATAAAAGGCAACCCTCTGAAATAAAATGTGAGCCACGTGTGAATTCCAAGTTTTCTAGTAGTCAAACTAAGAAGAAACAGGTAAAATTCATTATAATTGAGATGGTTAGTCGTTTAGGCTGGGTTCAGTGGGACTATTCTGGTCTCAGCTGAGCTCCTTGAGACTTGTATCATCAGCTGCTTCTTGATGAGAGCTGTGCTCATGGGAGTGAGCTTCTGCACCTGGGACTGTCAACAGAGGCTACTATCTTATCTTCCATCTGGCTAACTGGGATTTTTTTCATGAAGGTAGCAGCCTTCTGAAAGAAAAACAGAAGTATTCAAAATCTTTTCAGCCTAGGCCTCAAACTAGCACACTACCCCCTGTTCACAGGTTTCTACTGCCCTGAGCAAGTAAGCCCAGCCGCAGAATTGCTTGAACCCAGGAGGTGGAGGTTGTGGTGAGCCGAGAGCAGGCCATTGCACTCTAGCCTGGGCAACAAAGAAAGACTCCATCTCAAAAAATAAATAAGTGATGAAAATTGAATATTAAGATATGGGCAATAATAGCTTATGCCACTGAATTTCTGGAATTACTACCAGAGTGAAAAACACAAATCAGCTCAAGAAAAGAGGATTATGCCAAGAGAAAACATCTTGAAGATTTTGTTTTCTAGACCAAATTTGCAATTCTTGAAGAAACTAAAATTAATTCATGCAAAGCAAAGTCTCCCAAGAAACATTCTACAGAGAGAAAATAAAACTCTGAGGAATATTAGGAATGGTGTTATTAAGGTTATCCTCACCCAGGAAGATCAGGTTTCTCTAGTTTTCTAACATCACATCCCTATACAAATTTTGCTGACTGGGGTTTAAGTATTCCCCCTCCTCCAGAGAATTCTATGGCTACATATCTGAATGTTAAGAGTCCCTTACAAAACACACATTTACCAAGTGATCATGTTCTCAATTTGACTACAGGTGAAATGAGTTTTAAAAAAACTAGTTTTGGTGGGGCACGGTGACTCACCTCTGTAATCCCAGCACTTTGGGAGGCGGAGGCAGGTGGATCACGAGGTCAGGAGTTTGAGACCAGTCTGACCAACATGGTGAAACCCCTGTCTCTACAAAAAATACAAAAATTAGCTGGGCATGGTGGCACATGCCTGTAATCCCAGCTACTCGGGAAGCTGAGGCAGAAGAATTGCTTGAACCCACGAGGTGAAGGTTGCAATGAGTCAAGATCATGCCACTGCACTCCAGCCTGGTTGACAGAGCAAGACTCTGTCTAAAAAAAAAAAAAGAAAACAAGTTTCGACTTATGTGATAACTGGGATTATCTAATAAAATTTTTAACACGGTAGTATTCTCTAAACCATTATATGACTGAGAAAAAAGGATGGCATGCCAGCAAATTTTTGCTTCTGCAATGGAAATATGGGCCACACCGACTTACCCTTACCAAACAAAAGCAGAGCAGGCCCTGTGACCTTTATTTGGAACAAAAGGTGAACTCACGTTTTATTAAAGTATTTGGAAGCCTGCATACTTGACCCTGGTCTCACTGTAGAATCACGTGAGGCACTTAATTTAAAAACAGAGATGTTTCCACACAAAACAACAGATAGAATCTGTGGAAAGAGCACAGGTGATGGTATCTCTTCAAAATGATCAAGTAATCCTATTAGAATACTGGGCAGAGAATCACAACTAAGCAATGCCTCTCAAGCTTCAATGTGCATATAAATGTTTTGGTATTTCAGGCCTCACTGTAAGTAACATAATGCAGCAGGTTTGGAAACGGTCCATGATTTAGCTTCTTCTTTTTTTTTTTTTTTAATAATTTATTTATTTTACTTTAGGGGCATACTATATCTGGCATTTCTCCCCATGTTATCCCTCCCCACCCCCCCATCCCCCAATGTCTCTCCCCTACCCTCACCAACTGTCCCCTGTGTGTGATGCTCCTCTGAGTCCACGTGTTCCCATTGTTCAATACCCACCTATGAGTGAGAACGTATGGTGCTTGGCTTTCTGTTCTTGGGTCAGTTTGCTGAGAATGATGGTTTCCAGATTCATCCAAGTCCCTACAAAGGACATGAACTCATCGTTTTTAATGGCTGTGTAGTATTCCATGGTGTATATGTACCACATTTTCTTTGTCCAGTCTATCATTGATGGGCATTTGGGTTGGTTCCAGGTCTTTGCTATTGTACACAGGGCTGCAATGAACATACAAGTGCATGTGTCTTTATAGTAGAACGATTTATAGTTCTTTGGGTATATACCCAATAGTGGGATTGCTGGGTCAAATGGAATTTCTATTTCTAGATCCTTGAAAAATCGCCACACTGTCTTCCAAAATGGTTGAACTAATTTACACTCCCACCAACTGTGTAAGAGTGTTCCTATTTCTCCACATCCTCTCCAGCATCTGTTGTCTCTAGATTTTTTGATGATCACCATTCTAACTGGCGTGAGATGGTATCTCAGTGTGGTTTTGATTTGCATTTCTCTAATGACCAGTGATGATGAGCATTTTTTCATATGTTTGCTGGCCTCATATATGTCCTCTTTTGAAAAGTGTCTGTTCATATCCTTTGCCCACTTTTGAATGGGGTTGTTTGTTTTTTTCTTGTATACTGTTTTAGTTCTTTGTAGATTCTGGATATTAGCCCTTTGTCAGATGAGTAGATTGCGAAAATTTTTTTGCCAGTCTGTGTCTTGTGACTGGGGCGTTTAGGCCATTTACATTCAATGTTAATATTGTTATGTGTGAATTTGATCCTGCCATTTTGTTACTGGCTGGTTTTCTTTCTCATTAGTTGACTCATTTTCTTCATTGCATTTTTGGTCTTTGCCAACTGGTTTGCTTTTGCAGTGACTGGTATTTTTTCCTTTCCATGCTTAGTGTTTCTTTCAGGAACTCTTGCAGGGCAGGTCTGGTGGTGACAAAAATCTCTCAATAATTGCTTGTCCGTAAAGGATTTCATTTCTCCTTCACTTATGAAGCTTAGTTTGGCTGGATATGTGATTCTGGGTTGAAAGTTCTTCTCTTTAAGAATGTTGAATATTGGCCCCCACTCTTTTCTGGCTTGTAGAGTTTCTGCTGAGAGATCTGCTGTGAGTCTGATGGGCTTCTTTTAACAAGTTCCCTGTTAATGCAGATGCTGCTCCTTCTAGAGCCATTATCATAGCACTCAGCTAGAGAAAGCAGGGACAGCACACAGAGTCCCTTACTCCAACATCCTTATCACAACACAAATCCTTTTCATCCAAAGAAAGAACCACCAATAACCATTGTAAAACACAACATTCTTTGCAAATCCTTGAAAGATTCCAGAGGCTGGAGATGGTGGCAATGTCTGAGTAAATATGCATTTGGAAAACAACATGTGCTCATGCATTAATGCAGTGTTTATGTGGAATGCACCATGTGCTCAGGACTATGTCAGAGAGTACTGCACTAGGAACCTCATAAGTTTTTGTTTTTTTAACACACTGGGACATTGGTACTAAGAGTTCCATAATATTCAGCATTTAAGTACATGGTCCAGCATTTCTATTTCTTCTTCTGTTTCCCTATTACTAATTTGAAAAAAGAAAATACATAGAATAATAGCTCAATATAAATAGATGGAAGAAACATAGAAAGGAAGTGTTAAGTGCAGTTTAGAGGGATTTTTAACTTTTGTGTTGTATTTTATTGAGACTTGTGAAGAAACTACTAAAAATGCAGGGATGGAGAACAGGTTGCTGGATGGGATGTCTAGAAACACCAGCTTTAATTTAAAAAAAAAAAAAGATTTTAAGTTCCAAAGTATGTAGTTTTTTTTCCATTTATCTGCTTCTGGGTTTCAGAAAATTGTGAACACCAGCTCTGGAGAGGCAGTAGGGGCAGCCACTCCAAACTCTGACCTCCTTTAAGCAGTTCTGTCAGATATTCCAGTGTGGGGTCAGACTGGACAAGGCTCAGCACAGGGTGAATCTGGGCAGAGTTGGGGCAGACAGTGGACTCTAGGCTTCTGATTTCTATGCTGCTAAGTAAAAGCAATATAAAGAATAACAACTTCATGAATGGCCCTTCAGAAGATAGCATAAAACTCATGTAACAATAAAGGAAATAAAAGGAAAATGACCCAAATGAAGCATAAGTTCCCTGTGCACCTCCCATCCTTGTACTAATCACATGATGCTAAATTGAACCATGTATTCATGTGCTCTAGACTGCAAATTTCTAGATGGTTGGGGCATGACAGCTTCATCTGTTTTTCTAATGGCCATATGAAAGGGAAGCAATTTGTGGGTGTTGAACAATGAGAACACATGGACTCTGGGAGAGGAGCATCACACACTGGGGGCAGTAGGGGAGGGGTAGGGGAGAGACAGCAGGGGGTGGAGAGGGAAGGAGGGTGGGGAGGAATAACATGGGGAGAAATGCCAGATATCGTATGCACCTAAAGTAAAATAAATTAATTAATTAATTTAAAAAAGGGAAGCCATTTACTGATTGACCAGTTTGAGCATCCAGTTCTATTCATTTTTTGCCAAAGAACCAGAGCAACTCCCATCCTAGTACAAACCAAAAAGAATGTTTCTGTGAGGAGAGAAACAAACCCTGGATGAGTCAATGTTCTTCCTCTGAAATGGGAGAATTAGATTTTGTTATAAGCCTGCCCCCAAACACTCACGAATGCTGGTGAGAGGGTCTTCGCTGATCCTGGGCTGATGCCCCTCAGAGTGATCCAGGCAGGAGATTCAGGATGACTTTGTGGACTACAAATAACAAGTGAAGCTTCCCTGGTGAACCGTAGATGCTGGATTCAGATGTGATAGTCCTTGTCCCTGATGAGCTAACTCTGGGGTGAGAGAAAAGAAACAAATACTCTACTCCAGCAACACAGTTGACAAGGAGGCATAGTTGTGATTATGGCTCTGGATATTTTGCGGCCCTAACCTCCCACTGCTCGGGTGCTTGTTTAACAGATTCTACCACAGGATTCTGTTGACACCAGAAGCTTCTCACATAGCTGTAGCAGGACTCTGGAAACAAGATCTGGAAATCAAAGAGGGCTCCACTCTAAAAACAAAGCTTAAGATGTCTATGTTGATCTCTCATGGTGCAGAAAATATCTTCTGTGAGTTTTCTGTACATCTTCAACCCAAAGTCTGGCCCTGTCTTGTGAATCCAAGGCAGACACCAGCTTTTATGTGCAGAATTTAGATGGAATCAAAGTGACTCTCCCTTCATAGAGTTTACAGCAAGCCAACTAAAACCAGGAGAGATCCTCTCCTGGAGGTTTTCTCAACACATTGTAAAAAGTATTTTGACCTAAAAGGAAAGAGCTGGGGTAAACCTAAGTAGAGAGTTTATTTGGGCTAAAGCTTAAGGATTGCAATCCTGGCTTATAAAGTTCCCCTCAATATACACTCCAATTAGAAGCAGTTGTAAGTGTATTTTTAAAGGCAAAAAGAAAGGCAGAGAGGGTAATGATACAAAGTTGTCAGAAATTCTTACTGTTTTATATAAATAACATTGATTAGTGATTGGCTATACACTAGTGTTATGCTATAGTGTGTGGGTTATAGAGTCAAGTGTGACATTATTGGCTTGTAGCAATAGCAACCAATTTAAAAAAATAAATAGTTTAAAGAGGAGAGCAGGCTATAACTCTGGTCTCATTTTAACATATCTCTGGGTCTGATAATTAAAATAACTTGTATTTCTCAAATAAAAGTTCTTTTCTTTCCTCAAATCCCAGGATGTGAATTCAGAATTTGGAACTACACATTTATGTCTTAGCAGACTGGTGAGCTATGAACATTTGTGAGCATTTGAACAGGAGGAGGGAGGAAGGTAAATTCTCATGTTTAATCAACGCACATATGTGAGCCTCGTTGGGGATCTGGGACCCTATGATCCTTGAATCAGTGTCAGACCTGAAGATGTCAGGAGCACTGAAAAGAGTGGAATAATTGATTGCTGTTCTAAAGAGATTCATATGTTCTTATGGAAATGTATTTATTTTCTACAGCCATAATAGGAGAGATATTTCCTATTTTTCCCTAGTAACATTCTCAAAGCTAAGCCCTGGGATTCTGTTTGAAATCACCCCCAAAAAAGGACAGACCAGAGAAACAACTACACTCACTTTTGGGAGGAAAAAAGTAAATAAGAATTTTTAACAAATAAAATATATGACCTTTATATATTTTTTAAATTCACCTCTTTGATGCCCTTTGTAAACTTGTTCTTACCTTTTGAGCTCTCTTGATAAAATTCAATTTACAGTTAATGAAAACCCAAGATAGAAATAAGTGAACAGATCTTTTCAAGGTGGCAAACTAAGAGGCAGTGCTTATTGGAACAGACATATATCTGACTTAAGCATCAAATCAGGCAATCTTATTACTTGGGACATTCTCCCACCCTGATCCTATTCACTGAAGTGCTGAATGACCACCCTCCCAGAAGACACTGCATTGCGCCTTACTGTGTGTTCCAAGTGCTTTATTGTTTTGCAGGTTCTTGCTTTGCGTTCCTGGGGTCATTTTTTTTGTCCTTCAAGACAGTTTTTCTCCCTTCACAAATACGAGAATCCAGAGGACAAAAATTATTTGTCTTTTTCTCAGAATACCAGCATCTGACTGGCTGACCAGCCATGTGTCTTCATGAAATTAAAACTGGGGTTGGGGAAAGAAAATCTTAAAATCCCAAAAGGTTCTTTTTTTGGGGGGAAGGGTAAGCCAGGGTATTCTTCTCAGCCCGAGTATTCAGTGCTTTCCAGAGAAGCTACACTCCCATCCTTAAGGGTCTTCTCTAGAAGGAGATGACCAAGGGGCTGATATTCACCAAACCTTCCAAAAAACAAGAAGGTTTATGTTTACCTTGTGCCATTCCAGGATAGTTCTAAAACTCGAGACTAGAAAAAGACCAGAGTGTGGCTGAGGACATATTGGCCCATAAGGTTTCTAAAGGGAAACCTCAATTAAAGATGTCCTGGCTGGTCACGGTGGCTCAAACCTGTAATCCCAACACTTTGGAAAATCAAGCTGGGTAGATCACCTGAGGTCAGGAGTTCAAGACCAGCCTGGCCAACATGGTGAAACTCTGTCTCTACTAAAAAATACAGAAATTAGCCAGGCATGGTGGTGCACACCTGTAGTCTTAGCTCCTTGAGAGGCTGAGGCAGGAGAATTGCTTGAACCCAGGAGCCAAGATTGTGCCACTGCACTCCAGCCTGGGTTCAGAGAGACTATATCTAAAAAAAAAAAAAAAAATGAAAAAAAAAAAAAAAACCATATCCTGATAAGGCATTTGTGACTAGGGAAGATAAAAGGAGAAAAGCAGAAAGATTTTTGACAGTGGAGTATAAGGAGATTATTTTCTGCTTTTAATGTGAAACATTTACAAATAGAATACACATATTTTAAAAAGTGCCATCCATTGCTGTGTATAAAAGTGGTTAATTAAAATGCTGTTTCTGTAATGTACAATAAAGGACAAAAAGAGTTGATGTTGTGAGCTGGAGAAAAGACGCTGGCTTTGGGAAACGTTAAAAAGAAACACGAACTTTATACTCCAAGGCAAGTTAGGCTGGCTGAACAGAGTAGGGGATTTTACACCCTGCTTGCCACACATTTGAAAAATAAAGGGGAAAACCAGTGGCTCTGATTAAAGTTAAAATAAATAGTAGGTAATTAGACTGAAGTGACTCTAGTGGTCTTGATTTCTATGTTCAAAAATGTCTAACTCAAAGGCATTTTTTATAAGAAGGATATAAAATTCAGGCTTAATTAATAAATCTCCAATTAATCTGACTGCATAACAAGAAAATTTTTACCTGGACACTCCAAATAAATGTGACCACATAATTGTACCCATCAATTACTTGATTGGCTTTGCTTCTTCACACATCTTATAAAAACCTTTTCTTTAAGACCCTCTGGTAGCCCCCAAAATCACAAACCATGGCTGAGGGTTTTCCCATAAATTTCCCATTAATCACTGTTTGCTTGTATAAACTCTTTAATGTTTTGTTTTTTAAAATTGAGACAGTGCATCGCTCTGTCACCCAGACTGGAGTGCAGCAGCATGATCTCACCTCACTGCAACCTCTGCCTCCAGGGTTCAAGTGATTCTCCTGTCTTAGCCTCTCAGGTAGCTGGCATTATGGGCACCTGCTGCCGTGCCAGGCTAATTTTTGTATTTTTAGTAGAGACAGGGTTTCGTCATGTTGATCAGGCTGGTCTCAAACTCCTGATCTTAGGTGATTCCCCATCTCTGCCTCCCAAAATTCCGGGATGAGCCGTGTGAGCCACCGCACACCCAACCCATTTACAAATTTTATACACACACTCATGCGTTGTTCACAAATGGAAACAACATATGACATTTATTTATTTATGAGACATAGTCTCACTCTGTCACCCAGGCTGGAGTACAGTGGTGCAATCTCAGCTCACTGCAACCTCCGGGGTTCAAGCGATTCTTCTGCATCAGCCTCCCGAGTATCTGGGATTACAAGCACCCTACACTACGCCCAGCTAATCTTTGTATTTTTAGTAGAGACAGGGTTTCACCATATTGGCCAGGCTGGTCTCGAACTCCCGACCTCGTGATCCACCTGCCTCGCCCCCCACAAATTGCTGGGATTACAGGCATGAGCCACTGTGCCTGGCCTATATTTAATATTTCATAACATTTCTGGCCTGTGGTCTTTTGAGTAGGCAACCTGAGATTTTAACATGAAAGCAATTCTCTAAGAAATAAAATGTTAGCCATGTGTGAATTTTAAATTTTTTAGTAGCCACATTAAATATGATAAAAGAAACAAGTGAAATTGTTTATTTAACCCAGTATATCCAAAATATTATTTTAATGTTATTAAAATGTAATTATTAATAATTTTTGGTACTAAACTTTCTTACCTCACTCTGTATTTTGTATTTGCAGCATATCCTATTTTAAATCAGCCACATCCCAGCTACCCAGTGGCCTTAAACCCTAAGTAGCTGGCACATCGAAGAGCAGCTCTGTGGGATCTGACTCTCTGATCTCAGGGTCCTGAAGGGCTTAAATACCCACTTTCTCCTGGAAATGAGGGAACAGCCTCTCCCTATAAACCTCTCCATTCAGGCCCAAAGATGGGTGGGACAGTGTCCCTAGAGAGAGCAGTCACTGCTAGCAGGAAGTGTCCACATGTAGACCATTGTGTTCCGGTTTCTGTTTGGTGAGAATTCTTCTTCCTTCCAAACATCAGACAGTAAACAATGGATGACAGGGCCCCAGGAGGAGGGAACCGCCTGTCTTCAGGACTCTTTACAGTATTGACCTCTAAAGTTTAGATGTGAAGAAAATAGATTAAAGGCTGTTAATGGCTTTGTGTCACCACTCAAATTTCATCTTGAATTGTAATCCCCAGGTTTCAGGGAAGAAACCTGGTGGGAGGTGATTGAATCATAGGGGATTCAATCCTTGCTGGACTTCCTCCTTGCTGTTCTGGTGATAGAGTTCTCATAAGATCTTGTTTAATCAGTATGTTGCTTCCCTCTTTCTTTCCTGCCTTGTTTTCCTTTTGCTTTCTGCCATGACTGTAAGACTCCCGAGGCCTCCTCAGCCATGCAAAACTGTGAGTCAATTAAACCTCTTCTCTTAATAAACTACCCAGTTTCAGGTAGTTCTTTATAGCAGTGTGAAAATGGACTAATACAAGGCCAACTTCTTACTTTGCTATTTGGCCTTGGACCTAATTGTCCAGCTGTAGCTGTGTGCTTTTCTCCTGTGGTGTGGGGCACTGTGTGAGTTTAAGCACCAACCACTTGCATCCGCACACATCTACCTGCTCTTCTGTATAACTCAGTAACATCTAAATGAAACCTAACTTTAAATGAAATAAAAAGAAAATTAATACTTACAGGATGCCAAACATTTGTAGGTTATTTGTAATTAATCTTTACTGAAATCCTGGCATCCTGCCTATAATGAATGTATTTGTTAGTAAGCTATAACTGCATAATAAACTATCCCAAAACATACTAGCTCATTACTGAGCTGGCTAGAAATTTAGACTGCACTCAGCTGGGCTTCTTCAGCCATGAATGGTCAGCTGATGGAGGGATAGGTGGCTCTGCTTCTGGGAGTGATCTGTCAACTGGAGCACTTTGGTTTTTCTCCCCATGATATTTTATTTCTCAGAAGGCTAAAATGGGCTTTTAAGACCCATTTTGGAAGAATTTAAGACCCTTTGAGCCTAGAACCAAAACTGGCACACTCTCATAGTCACAGTTTTGGCCTGTGCAAATAAGACCAGAAAGCGCCAAGGTCTGAAAAAACAGATTCTGCTTCTAAGAGCATGACTATAAGAATGAACACAAAGAATTGCTGTATTTTCAATCAATGTTATTATGCCTTTTCTTGCAGGTAAGGTTTATATAACTGTCTCACAGCTACTAAGCAGCTGGGCTGGGACTCAGAATTAACTCTGCCTGAGTCCAAACTCATGCACCTCAATAGACCACACTACTCAGCCAGGTTTTCTAGTCCACTGAGGTTCTGGAGAGAGACACTTCTGAAATAGAAGCTACATATATATATTTTTTCTCATCCCATTTATCTAGTACTCTGCAGGCTTTGAAATAATTCATTATCTCCAGAGAACACTGTTGAAGCCTCTGGGGAAAACTGGAAATAACTTGAGGAAATAGCTGAGCACTGAGTTTAGAAAATTAAGACCTAAACTTACAGTTTTAAATTTCTCATCACAGGAGAAATTTGAAAACACCTATAATGCACTCCATATATCTGAAAACTCCTTGTATCTCTCTTTGGTATTTGCAGACTATGTATGACTTCCTAAACAAACTACATCAAGTTACTGTGCCTGATAGAGCTGCTGACTATTTTCTTTTGCTGCAATTTTGCCTAACAGCTGAGAATGCCTTAAAAGGCAAAGATCTTTTATAATATCACAAATTTAGGAGTAGCTATAAGGCAAAGCCCTGAAGCACACATAAAAAACACACAAAAACAGCATTCCTCACCCTGAATCAATGCTTTTCACCCATGGCTGTATATTAGGATAAACTGAAGTGGGGTTAACATCCCCAAACCCAATTTGGAATGGAACAATTAATCAAAATACCTGGAGTGAGACCCAGGCAATAGTGTGATATAAAGCTCTCCAGGTGATTGCCCTATTCAGCCAAACTCTCAAATATCTGCTTTAAACTAACATCATTTGGTGAACTTGTTGAAAAAGTGTCTTAAATAAATGTAAAACTGTTTGCTGGCCCAGCGCGGTGGCTCACGCCTGTAATCCCAGCACTTTGGGAGGGCAAGGCGGGCGGATCATGAAGTTAAAAGATCGAGACCATCCTGGCCAAAATGGTGAAACTCCGTCTCTACTTTAAAAATACCAAAATTAGCTGGGCATGGTGGCACGTGCCTGTAGTCCCAGCTACTCTGGAGGCTGAGGCAGGAGAATTGCTTGAACCTGGGAGGTGGAGGTTGCAGTGAGCCAAGATCGCGCCACTGCACCCCAGCCTGGTGACAGAGCAAGACTCTGTCTCAAAAAAAAAAAAAAAAAAAAAAAAAAAAGTGTTTGCTGCTGAGCTGTAGTGCTTCAGTCTTACTTGTATTGCCTACTTTGTAGCCTTTGCAGAACTGACAGCTGTTACTTATTTCACTCCTAATTCAAATCAGTTCCATACATACTAAGTGCACAATATTGCAGAGCACTGTGCTAGGTGTTCTGGCCTTAGTGACTGTTATTGTGGGGAGAAGACTTTGCAGTAAAAATTGCATTCAGCTGGGTGTGGTGGCTCATGCCTGTAATCCCACTGTGGCAGACCAGATCTCATCAATTCACTAATGCAGGCTTCCATAGCAACTGTTTCAGTACTGACTGAGTGGTTACATTAAATATTAAAAGCCAGGGCCCTTATACAAAGGCTGGAATGAGCAAAAGCCCACCAAGAGTTCTGCCTAGGCCTTTCTTGTGCCTTAAAGCATGATAAAATAACTAGGGAACTTTTAATAGGACCCATTTAGGATTAAACAAGTTTTTTTGTGCATCTGAAGAAACTCCCCAGCCCTCCACAAACAACTCCACAAAACCCCACGATTTAGCAGGAGACAAGATAAGTAAGGGTAATCACCCCAGTACCTGGACCCATTTAGATTAAGTAAATTTACTGAGGCTCCAGAGGAAGGTGTTGAGGACTTAGACCTTAGTTATAGATTAAAAGAAGTAAATCACTTACGTCTTTAGATCAATGCACACTTCCACATAAATGTATAGCTTAGAAAGTACATAAGCTCTGGAAAACTTTGTCATCTTGAGTTTGTCTATTGATCATTTCCAGGTCTTCCTGTAACCGGTTGCAGAAATAAACTCTTCATCCCCATTTCATCTGCATCTCATCATTGAATCATGAGAAATAGCATCCCGGTCCTCAGTCCAGCCTAGGAACAAAATTTGGCACAACCAGGAAAAACTGGGATGGTGCTGCCTTTAGTGGCCATTGGCTTGCGATGAGACAGTCTTCAGGAGGATTTCAGTAACTGCCAGTGAGATTTTCCCAGGGACCCTCTCAAAGGCTGTCCCGTGTGCAAAGCTGCATGTCTCTTTCAGTACTGGGGAAGTTTGGAGATTAGGAACGATGTGCTCAAAGGGTGAGATAACCTGATTGTATGCCAAGAGCCTACTGTTTTCTTTTTTTGTGGGGGACAGAGTCTCACTCTGTCACCCATGCTGGAGTACAATGGCACAGTCTTGGCTCATTGCAACTTCCGCCTCCCATGTTCAAGCGAGTCTCCTGCCTCAGCCTCCCAGAGTAGCTGGGACTATAGGTGTGTGCCATCACACCCAGCTAATTTTTGTATTTTTAGTAGAGACAGGGTTTCACTATGTTGGTCAGGCTGGTCTTGAAGTCCTGACTTCGTGATCCACCCATCTCAGCCTCCCAAAGTGCAGAGATTACAGGCATGAGCCACTGTGCCTGGCCCGGCCTATTGTTTTCTTTTTTTTCTTCTTTTGTCCTATTGTTTTCTTATCTGGGCTTGTTAAACAATTTGTCGGGTACCCCAAAGAGAAACAATAGGGCTCACCTATATACCTGCTTTGCATTTCAGCTGAGATCAGGCTTTGAGTTGGTTTTGAGTCTGTTTTGCCTGAGTGCACTCACCCTTGTGTTGTCCAAAATTTGTTCCCACTTGTGTATCTGTCTTATTCCTTTTGATACCATGTAAACTTGAAAATGGGAGGTACTGGGTCCATTCCTGCTAAGAGGCCTCTGGGAAGAAAAAATATATATTTTTAGGAGCTCAATGGCTCAAAGTCAGCTTCATTAACAGCTAAACATCCAACATGTGTATATGTGTGTGTACATGTTTGTATTTAAAAGGCATTCATGTTTTTGTGTTTATCTCCTAAGATCTTGCCTTTTTGACAAAAATGTTCTCAGATTGACTGAATTCTGTTTTCTTCATTAATAGCTATTACAACAGAAGCTACTCTGGGGTTTTTTTTTTTAGACCGAGTTTCGCTCTTGTTGCCCAGGGTGGGGTGCAATGCCATGATTTCGGTTCACTGCAACTTCCACCTCCCGGGTTCAAGCGATTCTCCTGCCTCAGCCTCCCGAGTAGCTGGGATTACAGGCACCCGCCAACACACCTGGCTGTTACAAGCATGAGCCACCGAGCCTGTCCTTGGAAAAAACATTTTAAGTTCACTGTAAAAGCATCACATAGTCTAGTCTCGTAATTCTCCCTTTTGAAAAACCAGGATTCAGTTCGTGTTCTACTGAGTAATTTTTTGTTTGATCTAGCATTCATCTTTAATCTCCTTCTAGCACCACCAGTAGACTTTGTGTGTACCTTGATGTAAATCTTGCTCTTTGATTTTCACCTGAGTCGTCTCCTTCCATATGCAAATTTAGGGCTATGTAGCTGACAACTGCCAGAGTAGTAAACCAGGTCATCAAGAGTTTGCAAGTCTAAGATAGGAAAAAAGGAGGTCTTATGAATCTATGAAATGCACTTCTACTGGCATGGCTAATACATCTATGTATCTATGTCTTGTGTACACCATATTTCACTACTGAAAATATATAAAAGAGCTCTAACTAGGCTGGGCACGGTGGCTCACACCTATAATCCCAGCACTTTGGGAGGCCAAGGTGGGTGGCTCACAAGGTCAAGAGATTGAGACCATCCTGGTCAACATGGTGAAACCCCATCTCTACTAAAACTACAAAAATTAGCTGGGCATGGTGGCGCACGCCTGTAGTCCCAGCTACTCGGGAAGCTGAGGCGGGAGAATTGCTTGAACCCAGGAGGCGGAGGTTGTGGTGAGCCGAGATCGTGCCATTGCACTCCAGCCTGGGTAACGAGTGAAACTCCGTCCCAAAAAATAAATAAAAGAGCTCTAATTGGCTCAAATAAAAGCACTTATATATAAATGTATAAATATACTTTTTGAGACAGAGTCTCACTCTGTCGCCCAGGCTGCAGTGCAATGGTGTGATCTTGGCTCACTGCAACCTCCGCCTCCCAGGTTTGGACCAGGCTAGAACCACCTAGCCTGGCCAAAAATAGATAACATTTTTAAAATGTTTATTCAGAACTCAGAATTTTCTCATGATTTATGTATACTTGTATATAATTTTTATTGTAACAATAAAAATGACCCTATAGTCAACAAAGATTGTACATTCTGAAGTATCTACACTTTTAGTGTAGAACTGGTTTGTAATACAAAGGAGAAATGCTGGAGTTGATGGATACTTCTTTTGCCCTGATGTGATTAATACATAAAATCATATGCCTGTATCAAAAAATGCCATATATGCCATCATTTTTGTATCCACAAAAATTAAGATAAATACGTTTAAATCAAAAACAGAATAAAAAATCTAACCTATGGGAAGAATTTTTTTTTTTTTTTGAGATGGAGTCTCGCTCTGTCACCCAGGATGGAGTGCAGTGACGCCATCTCAGCTCACTGCAACTCTGCCTCCCAGGTTTAAGCAATTCTCTTGCCTCAGCCTCCTGAGAAACTGGGACTACAGGTGTGTGCCACCAAACTCAAATAACTTTTTGTATTTTTTAGTAGAGATGGGGTTTCACCGTGTTAGCCAGGATGATGATGATGTCCTGACCCTGTGATCTACCTGCCTTGGCCTCCCAAAGTGCTGGGATTACAGGTGTGCGCCACCGCACCCAGGCTCTTTAACTCATTAGCAGTTTAAAGCCATTAGCAAAAATAATTATTCGAAATGTTGGTCCATTATGTTATCAAATAGTATACAGTTACCCTCTTTTACCTAAACACTTGAGTAAGGGGGATGGGTAAAAGTTAGTGGCATAAAAACACTGCATTGAATGCACAATGGTCTTAACAAGTTAAAAAAAAAGTTTAACTAAAAATAAGTTCACATACTATTTAAAAAGTTTTAAACGTACTGCATTTTATTACATACACTCAGTAAAATGATATACTACAAATTAACTTTAATTTTAACTAAGATTAAAAATTTTTCTTACTATAATGCAGAATATCACCCTGAATGCCTACCTCATGGATCACTCAATATTGTAAGTTAAACACAAAGAGCCTCTCCACTCAAGTTTTTATCATGCATCTTACAGTAATGTCCTTACTCTTTCATAGTATCATAAATAATGCCCTCCTAACAGAAATGATTTCTTATCTTTGATGAAGGAACAATTAATTGATCACATGCTTTCACATGTGAATACAATAGGAATGAAGAGCATTAAGCAATCTGAGAGTTGAATTACATATTTGCTTTTCAAAAGCTTTTTTCAAGAAAAAAATATAATTTGAAGGTAATTATAAATCTACAAAAAATTTTCTACTTCTTCTGAGGTTATATACAATTTACCTATCAACTTTAAATTATTTTCTATACTCGGCATTCTGTTTAAGTGCAATGTCTGAAGTGTCAGTACCTTAGATGATATTTCTACTGTGAATTCTTTTTTTTTTTGAGATGGCGTCTTG
Organism: Alouatta palliata; assembly: GCA_004027835.1. Classification (NCBI taxonomy): domain Eukaryota; kingdom Metazoa; phylum Chordata; class Mammalia; order Primates; family Atelidae; genus Alouatta; species Alouatta palliata. The sequence continues at coordinate 21,645 of PVKV010007611.1, forward strand.
CTCTGTCACCTAGGCGGGAATGCAATGGCATAAAAGGCTCCACAACCTCTGCCTCCCGGGTTCAAGCGATTCTCCTGCCTCAGTATCCTGAGTAGCTGAGATTACAGGCACATGCCACCACGTCCAGCTAATTTTTGTATTTTTAGTAGAAGCGGGGTTTCACCATGTTGGCCAGGCTGGTCTCGAACTCCTGATCTCAGGTTATTCACCTTCCTTGGCCTACCAAATTGCTGGGATTACAGGTGTGAGCCACCGTGCCTGGCCTGAATTTTCTGATATTTACAGTCTTAATTTTGGATTAAATTATTTTTATATTCACCATATTTGCAAAAAATATATTTTAGTATGAGGCCTCTGGTATTTTCTGAGCTTTAGTTTTTTAAAAAATGTTTTTCCAAATGCATTACATTTGGAGAGTTTTTTCTCCAAAATAAATTTTCTGGTGTTGAACAAAGTTTGAGCAACTGCTTCAGGGTTTTCCTCCAGTACAAAATAGTACAATTTAACTGTGACACAAGTAAAGGTACTACAGGCCTATTCGTATTTGTAATGTTTGTCCTCAAAATTAATACTTTGTATTTTTTGAGATGAAGCTTTTTGCTCTTGTAGCCCTGGCTGGGGTGCAGTGGTGTGACCCTGGCTTACTGCAACCTTCGTCTCCCAGGTTTGAGCAATTCTCCTGCCTCAGCCTCCCAAGTGGCTGGGATTACAGGGGTCTGCCACCACATCCAGCTGATTTTTGTATTTTTAGTAGAGACACAGTTTCACTATGTTGGCCTGGCAAGTCTCAAACTCAGGAGTTTCAGGTCCAGAGTGGATCCTGACCTGATCCACCCACCTTGGCCTCCCAAAGTGCTGGCATTACATGTGTGCCACACCAGCACACCTAGCTCCTCTTCTTCACTTTAAAGGCTTGTATTTTCTGAAAGATCGCTTGACAAAAACTGCATTTTTATTAAGTACTAACTCTAATGTTGAGTAAGATGTGAGCAGATATTTCTTTGAGATGGAGTCTCACTCTGTAACCCAGGCTAAAGTGCAGTGGTGCGACCTCGGCTCACTGCAACCTCCGTTTCCCAGGTTCAAGCAATTCTCCTGCCTTAGTCTCCTGAGTAGCTGGGACTACAGGCAAGCAACACCATGCTCAGCCAATTTTTTTTTTGTACTAGAGATGGGGTTTCACCATGTTGGCCAGTATGGTCTCAATCTCTTGACCTCCTGATCTGCCCGCCTTGACCACCAACAGTGCTGGGATTACAGGCGTGGCCCACAGTGCCTGGCAGATGTGAGCAGCTATTAATGGCTTTTCCACATTCCTTACATTTGTACAATCTTTCTGAAGTATATAAATGCTTTCCCGTGCAATACGGAGCATTTATTAGAAATGCTGACACATTCTTTACACTTCTAGTTTTTTTCAGTAGGATTATCTTACCTACAATCAAGTGTGACTACCATTTAAATGCTTTCTGACATTTTTCACATTTCTAGGATTTTTTCACCAGTATGATTTCTTTTATGTTAAGAAGTTTGAGGTGTTCTCGAAACTATTGTCACATCTTTCAGGTTTGTAAAATTTTCAGTATTAATTATCTTATGTTTCCTGAGGTCTCAGGATTGGTTAAATGTTGCTATATTATTTGTATTTTCAGAGTTTCCCTCAAGTATAAATTGTCTTTAGTGTATCAAGGTGTGAGGACCAGTTAAAGGCACTGCCACAGTTTTTACATTTGCAGGGTTTCTCTCCAGTATAAATACTCATATGCAGTAAGAGTTGAGAATCGGTTAAAGGCTCTGCCACAGACTTCACATTTGTAGGGTTTCTCTCCAATATGAATTTTCTTCTCTGCAGTAAGGGTTGAGGATAGGTTAAAAGCTTTCCCAAATTCTTCACATACATTTCTCTCCAGTATGTATGGTTAGTAAGCATGAGGATTGGTTAAAAGCTTTGCCACATTCTTCACAACTGTAGTTTCTCTCCAGTATTATAAATTATCTCGTGTAGAAAGGTGTGAGGACGGACTAAAGGCATTGCCATATTCTTCTCATTCATATGGCTTCTCTCCAGTATAAAGTACCTTATGTTTAGTAAAAGTTTAGGACCAGTTAAAGGCTTTGCCAGTTTTCACATTTGTAGGATTCTCTCTCATATGAATTTTCTCACGTTCAGTAAGGTTTGAAGATAAAAAGCTTTGCCATATTCTTTACATTTGTGGTGTTTCTCACCAGTATAAAAGATGTTCTGTGTAGAAAAGAAGACTGGTTAAAGGCTTTACCACATTATTCATACTTGCAGTTTCTCTCCAGTATGAATTTTCTTATGTGTAGTAAGTTTTTAGAATGAATTAAAAGTTCTGTCACATTCTTCACATTTGTAGGGCTTCTCTCTGGTATGAATTTCCTTCTGTGTAGTAAGGTTTGAGGATAGGTTGAAAACTTTGCCATAATCTCCACATTTGTAGGGTTTCTCTCCAGTATGGATTATCTTATGTATAGTAAGAGATGAGAACTGGTTAAAAGATTTGCCACATTGTTCACATTTGTAGGGTTTCTCTGAAGTATGAATTTTCTTATGTGTAGTAAGGTTTGAGGACTGGTTAAAAGCTTTGCCACATTCCTCACATTTATAAGGTTTTTCTCCAGTATGAATTTTCTTATGTGCAGTAAGGGTTGAGGACAGGTTAAAAGCTTTGCCACATTCTTTACATTTGTAAGGTTTCTCTCCAGTATGAATTATCTTATGTCTATTAAGAGTCGAGGAGCAGTTAAAGGCTTTACCACATTCTGCACATTGGTAAGGTTTCTCTCCAGTATGAATTCTCTTATGTATAGTAAGGTTTGAGAATCGGTTATAAGCCTTTCCACATTCTTCACACTTGTGGGGTTTCTCTCCAGTATAAATTCTCTTATGGTTAGTAATATTTGAGAATAGGCTAAAAGCTTTTCCATGTTCTTCTGATCTGCAGAGGTTCTCTCCAGTATGAATTGTCTTTTGTGTAGTAAGATGTGAGGACTGGTTAAAGACTTTGCCATATTCTTCACATTTGTAGGGTTTCTCTCCAGTACGAATAATTTTACGTAGAGTAAGGTGTGAGGACTGTTTAAAGGCCTTGCCAAATTCTTCACATTCTCTGAGTTTCTCTTTAGTATGAATTATCTTATGTCTACTAAGTTGATAGGACTGATTAAAAGCTTTTCCACATTCTTCACATTTATAGGGTTTTTCTCCAGTATGAATTCTCTTATGTTTAGTAAGGGTTGAGAATCGGTTAAAGGCCTTGCCACATTCCTCACATTTGTAGGGTTTCTCTCCCGTATGAATTTTCTTATGTTCAGCAAGGTTTGAAGACTGGCTAAAAGCTCTGCCACATTCTTCACATTTGTAGGGTTTCTCTCCAGTATGAATTTTCTTATGTCTAGTAAGGGTTGAAGATCGATTAAAAGCTTTTCCACATTCTTCACATTTGTATGGTTTCTCTCCAGTATAAATTTTCTTATGGTTAATTAGGTTTGAGGGTTGGTTAAAAGCTTTGCCACATTTTTCACATTTGTAAGATTTCTCTGGAGTATGAATTTTTTTATGTTTAGTAAGGTTTGAAGATTGGTTAAAAGCTTTGCCACATTGTTTACATTTGTAGGGTTTCTCTCCAGTATGAATTATCTTATGAATAATAAGAGTTGAGGACTGGTTAAAGGCTTTGCCACATTCTTCACATTTGTAGGATTTCTCTGCAGTATGAATTTTCTTATGTTTGGCAAGGTTTGAAGAACGGTTAAAAGTTTTGCCACATTCTTCACATTTGTAGAGTTTCTCTCCAGTGTAAATTTTCTCCTGTTTATTAAGGTTTGAGGATATGTTAAAAGCTCTGCCACATTCTTTACACTTGTAGGGTTTCTTTCCAGCATGAATTCTCTTATGGTTAGTAAGATTTAAGAATAGATTAAAAGTTTTTCCACATTCTTCACATTTGTAGAGGTTCTCTCCACTATGAAGTATCTTTTGTGTAGTAAGGTGTGAGAACTGACTAAATACTTTGCCACATTCTTCACATTTGTAAGGTTTCTCTCCAGTATGATTTCTTTGATGTATAGAAAGGTGTGAGTCCAGTTTAAAGGCCTTGCCACATTCTTCACATTTGTTGGGTTTCTCTTCAGTATGAATTATCATATGTCTAGTAAGCTGTGAGGACTGGTTAAAGGCTTTTCCACACTCTTCACATTTGTAAGAATTCACTCTAGTATGAATTCTTCTATGCTGAGTTAGTTGTGAAAGCATGCAAAATGATTTGCCACATTCTTTACATTTGAAATGTCTATTTCTAGTATGTCTTTTCTTATGTCTATTTGAATTTGAAAAATTATGAAAGACTTTCACATATTTATTACACTGGAATATTTTGCTTGGGGCAGCTGTCAAACATTGGTTAACTCTGTTATAACCTCCTTTGTGCTCCGTACAATCATCCACACTTTTACAGCATTTTCTTAACTGTAAATTCTCATGTCCACATTTTCCATATCTTCTCAGTGTCACATCTCGGAAAGAATCTTTTATGTTCTGCTCTGGCCAAAGGTCTTGGGCAAAATGAAAACACATAACTGAAAGAAATAAAAATAAGAAATTACTCCACTTGCTAGATGCAGATGAATATACTTTACAAATCTAATCTATAAAATTATACAAACTACATAAGCAAGACTGCATAGCAAAATGCCACAGGCTCCAATTTCTTCACAGACATATAACTAAAATATACTGACCAAAATACATTTGTGGAAAATTTATAAGTAAGTTCAGTGTGTACAGTGCACCAGGGGAGCACAATGTGAAGAGTCACATGGAAGAAAAAGACGAGTCTGTTTTATTTACCCAACAAAGCTCTTTCTGTTCCCCAATATACCATAGTGCCTTTAGAAGTAAATTGCCAACTCCTGGTTTCATTTTTAAAAGACAAGAAAAATAATAACAAACATATACATCTTTAATTTCCGGGTTCTATATCCCTTTGCAGACATTGCTTTCTGTCTCCCATGACATAAAGGGCTGAAAGAAATGGTGGTGTACTTTGGAATGACATTTTCAGTCTGCTGAAGTCAAAGGTAAATGTTATAGCAATGAAGAGACTGCAGTAGAAAACAGTTGTAACAAGTGATTACTATTCAGAAGAAACATGAACAAACCCTTTTAACTAAAAAGAAAAAGAAAACCTAGAAAATCTTAAAGAAGACACATCCTAAGAACATGTTTGAAAGACTCTCAGAATCACTAGTCAAGACAAATGGCTTCAGACGATGGCAGGACAAAGCTACATTATAAAGATGGTGACAGAGAGCTTGTTTTTACCAAATTTCAATTAAAGATTACAATGTATACAAAATATTACGGCAATACAGCCCACCAAAAATTAGAAAATTTTCAGAAAGTAACCATTAAAAAATAAAAATATACAAATTAATTTAAAAAATTTAAAATAAATTGAATAAAACATGAGTGAAGGAACACAGAAAACTATTGAAAATCAGAAAAATGAGGATAACAAGAAAAATATTAAAAAGAGCAAAAACCAGAAATTGTGGAGGTAAAAATACAAAAAAAACATAAAAATTTAAAAGAAAAATTAATGTAAAATAAAAACACTCAACAAACTACAGTAAGCTCAAAGATATTTATAACAAACACATATTTAAGCAAAATTTCGAAACTCACAGACAGGAGAATCTTGGGAACTGCAAGATGAAAGTGATGTGTGATTTATAATAATAGTCTTGTGAGATAGCCAGTGAATATGTCAAGAAAATTTCACAGGCCAGAAAGGAACTGTGATATAGTCAAAGTCCTGAAAACAGCTGTCCAGTGAGAATAATACCAACAACTGTCCTGCCAAATACCTTCCAAGTAAAACACCTTCCAAAATAACAAAATCTGGCCATGTGCAATGGCTCACATCTGGAATCACAGCATGTTGGGAGACCAAGGCGAGTGGATCACTTGAGGTCAGGAGTCGAGACCAGCCTGATCAATATGGTGAAACACCATCTGTACTAAAAATACAAAAAATAATTAGCAAGGCGTGGTGGTGCACTCCTGTAATCCCAGCTACTTGGGAAGCCGAGGCAGAAGAATCACTTGAACCCGGGAGGTGGAGGTTAGAGTGAGCCAAGATCATGCCACTGCACTCCAGCCTGGGCAACAAGAATGAAACTCTATCTCAAAATAAATAAAACAAATGAGAAAATTCTGAAAATATATTTTGGCGCTGCCTATGCCCTACATATCAAAGATGTTGAAAGGAGTTCCTTCCACTGAAAATGACATGATTTAAGAAAACAATACATAATCATATGAAAATACATAACTTTCTGGGAATGATATGCACATACACAAAAATGTAATTTTGTAGCATTATCATAATGATGCAGAAAGTATTTTTTTTTTTTTTTTAAGACGGGGTTTCACCGTGTTGGTCAGGCTGGTCTTGAACTCCCGACCTCAGGTGATCCACCCACCTTGGCCTCCAAAGTTCTTCGACTACAGGCGTGAGCCACCGCGCCTGGCCCAGAAAGTATTTTTAATTATTCTCTGAAATGTGGAAGATAAAAGCATACAAATTATAATAAACATCTGCTAATGAATATGTAACATATAAAGATATAATTAGCAACCTCAATCACAAGGTTGAAGGCAGCTGTATGCATATGAATTTCTGTATGCAAATCAAATTGATTTTTTAACTAGATTATAATATACTGTTTTACCTTGTAGAGGTTTTATGCAATCCCCAAGGAACCATGAAGAATAGATTTGTGTAGATTCATAAAACAAAATAAGAAAGAAATAAAAGCATATAAATACAAAAATCAAAAAGACACAAAGGAAGAAACAGAGAAAATAAGGGACAAAGAGACAAGAATCAAATTAAACAATAAAATAATGTTAGCAAGTCTGTTTCAGAAGAATATATATATAGTTAACTTTATTTAAATATCTATATAATAAATCAAGACATACTTTCAGCCAGGCACATACCTTTAATTCCAGCACTTTGGGAGGCTGAAGCAGGTGGATCACCTGAGATCAGGAGTTCGAGATCAGCCTGGCCAACATGGTGAAACCTCATCTCTACTGAAAATACAAAAATTAGCTGGGCATGGTGGTGGGTGCCTGTAATCACAGTTACTCAGAAAGCTAAGCCAAGAGAATTGCTTGAACCCGGGAGGCGGAGGCTGCAGTGAGCAGAGATGGCAACACTGCACTCCAGCCTGGGTAACAAGAGCAAAACTCTTTCTCAAAAAAAAAAAAGACATACTTCCAATAATGGAATTAATTAAAAATTTTTGAAAACCAAGATCCAACTTGACTTTCTACAAGGGTAAGCTGAGATCTAATTATAAAACAAGACTGGAAGTGGCAGGATGGATGTATACATTCTACATAAATATTGACAAAATGAGAACAGAAGATGTCTAAAAAATTACACAAGGTACATCTTAAGTTAAAAACTGTTATATTTTATAAAATGTACCTTAAGTCAAAACTCGAAAGAGAAACATTAAACAATAATAGATTCATTTACTAAGAACCTGTGACAAATTTGTATGTACATGTGTGTTGTATGTGTGTGTGTATCTCACATTGTGGTTCCAAATACAGAAAGCAAATATTGACAGAATAATAGAAACGAAACACACAGAGAGCATTTCAATACCCCACTTTCTATGATAAAGATAAAACAAGATGGAATATGAGGGAAGAGAGGACTCAAAGGCAGTAAAAAACAAATATATTTAACAAAAATATAGAGAACACTTCTCAACATTAGGACACACATGCTTTTCAATAGCTATATGACATTCTCCTTCACAGACCACCTAGTAGGCCAGATAAGAAGTCTTAACAAATTTTATAAAACTGAATTTTTATGGATTACTTTCTATGACAAAAATGAAATGAGAATATAAAACAACAGAAAAAAACTTAAAAATTTACAAATATGTAGAAATTAAACAACACACTCTGGAGCATGCTCTTGTTCAAACATTGAAATAATACTGTGAAGATGGCCATACTGCTTAAAGTAATCTACTAATTTAATGCAATGCAAAATTTCTCACTGCATTTTTGAACAGGAACCACAGAAGTATATAAAATCTCAAAAGACAATAAAGTACACAACAATTTTCAAAAAAAAGAAAAAAGTAATGTTAAAGGCATTACAGTTCTTGATTTCAAAACACATTATAAAGCTACAAAATTAAATAATTGGTATGAGTATAAAGGTACAAAATTTGACAAAGTAGAATGCAGTACATACATAAACTTTCACATATTTGATCATATGAAGAGTAATTTGCATACCCATAATTATTGCAGCATCGTCACTGAAAGCACATAAGTAAAAACAATGCAAATTTCTGTCACCAAACCATTCAGTAGATACAATGTGAAACACAGAAATACTGGAATATCACCTAGGATTTAAAAACAGGAAATATTCTAACAACTATAAAGATAAAGCCAGAAGACATTATGCAAAATGAAATGAGCCAACCACAAAAAGAGATTGCATGAGATATACAAAGCAGATACATAAAACACTCTTAGAAACAGAAAACAAAGTGGGGTTTTAAAAGTCTGACAAAATGGGAAAAACTGGTAGTTGTTTAATACGTACTGAGATTTAGCTTTGCAAAATAAAAACATTTTAGGGATATGTTGCATAACACGTCAATATAATTAAGATGACTACATTGAATATATATATATATATTTTTTTTAAAGACAGGGTTTCACCATGTTGGTCAGGCTGGTCTTGAACTCCCGACCTCAGGTGATCCGCCCGCCTTGGCCTCCAAAGTGCTTGGATCACAGGCGTGAGCCACCACGCCCGGCCTAGAATATCTAAGAATACTTGATCGTCGGCCAGGTTTGGTGGCTAATGCCTATAATCCCAGCACTTTGGGAGGCTGAGGCAGACAGATCACTTGAGGTCAGGAGTTCAAGACCAGCCTGGTCAACATGGCGGAACCCTGTCTCTACCAAAAATACAAAAATTAGCTGGGTGTGGTGGCAGTCACCTGTAATCCCAGCTACTGGGAAGCTGAGGAAGGGAGAAATGCTTCAACCTGGGAGGCTGAGGTTGCAGTGAGCCGAGATCACGCCATTGCACTTCAGCCTGGGTTGATAGAGCAAGACTCTGTCTCAAAAAATAAGGAAAAATACTTGATTGTAAATTTTGTTACTTTTTTTTGACAAGTAAATAATAATACCTAAAAAAGATACAGGGTTATGACAGTTTTTGAATTATCTTTCAATCCAAACATTTTTCTCCCACACGAAAACATAGATTTAAAAATAACTAAATGTTAGCCAGGCGGTGGCTCATGCCTGCAATCTCAAGCACATTGGGAAGCTGTAGCAAGTGGATCATCTGAGGTCAGGAGTTTGAGACTAGCCTGGCCAATGTGGTCAAACCCTGTATCTAATAAAAATGCAAAAATTAGCTGGGTAAGGTAGTGGGCACCTGTAATTCCAGATACTCAGGAGGCTGAGGTAGGAGAATTGCTTGAACCTGGGAGGCGGAGGTTGCAGTGAGCCGAGATCAGGCCACTACACTCCAGCCTGGGTGACAAGAGCAAGACTCTGTTCTCCAAAAAAAAAAAAAAAAGACCTAAATGTTGAAATTTGGAGAATTTTTATGACTGCTCACCTAGACAAAATTAAACAATCATTCACAACAAACCTATACCAGAAAAATACGAGTCATAAAAAAAGCAGGAATAATATTTATATAAGGAAACATAATTATATTGGCAGTAGACAATAAATATTGTTAATTCATATTTGGTTTAGTTTGTTTGTTTGTTTAGAGACAGACTCTCACTCTGTTGCCCAGGCTGGAGTGCAGTGGCATAATCTTGGCTAATTGCAACCTTCGATTCTCAGGTTTAAGCAATTCTCCTGCCTCAGCCTCCCAAGTAGCTGGGACTACAGGTGCCTGCCACCATGCCCGGCTAATTTTTTTGTGTTTTTAGTAAGATAGGGTTTCACTGTGTTAGCCAGGATGGTCTCAATCTCCTGACCTCATGACCTGCCTGCCTCAGCCTCCCAAAGTGCTGGGATTACAGGCGTGAGCCACTGTGCTCGGCGCTAATTCATATTTAATTTTGCTCTACACTGTCTTAAATTGCACAGAGTTAAATACTGTCATACACAATTAAAATGTAAACTAAAATATCAAAATACATTATTTTGTGAGGTGGCATACTCTAAAACATATAACACAAAATTATTAAGTTGCGAAACAAAATTAAAACATGGAATGTAAAACTCACCAGATGCCATCAAGAATGTCAATATATTCATGAAAGAAATATTAGAATATAGGCGAAAAGTAATACAGAGGTTACTTGAAGACAAAAAAGGTGAAGAACTTCCCAAATTTTAATGTAATAAAAAATTTTAACCAGTAAGATTTGATTCAAAATTATTTTACTTCAAAGACAAAATATAAATAAAGACTTTCCAAAATAATAAGAGGTGAGCCAGGCGTGGTGGCACATGCCTGTTATCCCAGCTATGCAGGAGACTGAGGCAGGAGAATTGCTTGAACTTGGGTGGCAGAGGTTGAGTGAGCTGAGACTGTGCCATTGCACTCCAGTCTGGGCAACAACAGTAAAACTCCATCTCAAAAAAACAAATAAATAAAAATAAAAAAGAGGTGAAAGTGTTTATTGCCACTAGCAAAGTACTACAAAAAATGCTACATTATGGCCAGACACAGTCGCTCATGCCTCTAATCCCAGTTTTAAGAGGCCGAGGCAGTCAGATCACTTGAGACCACGAGTTGAAGATCAGCCTGGGCAACATAGTAAGACACTGCATATAAAAAAAAAATGCTAAAATAAGTCCATTATGTTGAAAAATAAAATGATGTTGGACACCATCATAAAAACATATAAACATAAAGCTCTCTATTAAATGTAAATATACAGATACATATAGAATTCTTTTATCTTTCTTGATATGGAGTCTTGCTCTGTTGCCCATGCTGTGGTGCAGTGGTGCTATCTGGGCCCACTGCAACCTCTGCCTCCTGGGTCCTGCTCAGCCTCCCAAGTGCTGGGATTACATGAACACACCACCACATCTGGCTAATTTTCATTTTTTTTAGTAGAGATGGGGTTTTACCATGTTGGTCAGGCTGGTCTTGAACTCCTGACCTCATTATCTGCCCAGCTCGGCCTCCCAAAGTGCTGGGATGGCCAGAATTCTTTACTGTCATAATGATGGTGTATAAAACTCTCACATTTCTGCAGAATATGAAAAACAAGGCCAGGTGTGATAGCTCACACCTGTAATCGCAGCACTTTAAGAGGCCAAGGCAGGTAGATTGCTTGAGGCCAAGAGTTTGAGACCAGCCTGGCCAATATGGTGAACCCCATCTCTACTACAAATACAAACATTAGTCAGGGGTCATGGCACATGCCTGTAATCTCAGCTCCTTGGGAGGCTGAGTCATGAGAATCATTTGAACCTGGAAAACAGAAGTTGCAGTGAGCTGAGATCATGCCACTGCACTCCAGCCTGAGCAACAAAGCAAAAAAAAAAAAGCACTTGAAAAATGAAATATTAATCTGTTAATACACAATATAATTTTTAATATCAAACTAAAAAATATAGAGGTGTAGTTTTTATATTTAACTGAAGTTGTTATGAGATCAAAATATATTGTTTTAACTTTAAGATGTTTTACATAATCTCCATTTTTCATAATCATTATGAAGATAAAATTTATAAAATATATGAAAAAATTAAAAAATAAGCATGTCACTACACAATTAAAATTAAAATGGAAGAAAACAGAAAATAAGAAAAACATATCGGCCGGGCACAGTGGCTCACACCTATAATCCCAGCACTTTGGGAGGCCAAGATCGAGACCATTCTGGCAACATGGTGAAACCCTGTCTCTACTAAAACTACAAAAATTAGCTGGGCGTGGTGGCACGCACCTGTAGTCCCAGCTACTTGGGAGGCTGAGGCAGGAGAATTGCTTGAACCCAGGAGGCAGAGGTTGTGGTGAGCCGAGATCGCGCCATTGCACTGGGTAACAAGAGCGAAACTCCGTCTCAAAAAAAAAAAAAAAGAAAAGAAAAACATATCTACAAGAAACACATAAAACAATAAAACTGTTAACAGTAACTTCATTTTTTTAAACAATCATTTTAAATATAAATTAAACTACTTTTAATTTTCTATTTTTATTTTTTGAGAGTCTTGCTCTATCACCCAGGGTAGAGTGCAGTGGCATGATCTCGGCTCACTGCAATCTCCATCTCACAGGTTCAAGCAGTTCTCTGCCCCAGCCTCCCAAGTAGCTGGGATTACAGGCACGTGTCACCATGCCCAGCTTATTTTTGTATTTTTAGTAGAGACAGGGTTTCACCATCTTGGCCAGGCTGATCTTGAACTCCTGACCTCGTGATCCATCTGCCTTGGCCTCCCAAAGTGCTGGGATTATAGGCGTGAGCAACCGAGTCTGGCCAATAAAACTACTTAATAAAAAGAAATGTAATCTCAGGACTTTGAGAGCCCAAGATGGGCTGAACACTTGATCCTAGGATTTCAAGACCAACCTAGGCAACATAACAAAGCCCTGTCTCTACAAAAAAATACCCAAAAATGTGTGACTGTACATCCTTGTAGTCCAGCTACTTGAGAGGCTGAAATAAGAGGATCATCTGAGTTCTAGAAGTTGAGGCTACTACAGTGAGTTGTGATAACACCACTACAAGCAAGCCTGATTGACAGAGTGAAACCCTATCTTAAATAAATAAATAAATACATTTAAAAAGAAAATAAATAAATAAATAAAATGCCTGACTGACTTAAGAAAAAAATCATACAATAGGCTGCCTACAAGAGATTGATTTTAGGCCTGCCACGTGGCTCCCACTTGTAATATCAGCACTTTGGAAGGCTGAGACCAGCCTGGTAAACATGGTAAAACCTCATCTCTACTAGAAAAATAACAATACAAAAATTACCCAAGAATGGTGGCACACACCTGTAGTCCCAGCTACTCAGAAGACTGAGGCAGGAGAATCGCTTGAATCTGGGAGGCAGAGGTTGCAGTTAGCCAGCCTGGGTGACAGAGAAAGATTGCATCTCAAAAAAAAAAAAAAAGAAAAAAGAAAGAAACTCATGCTAGCATTGAGTCAAATAGGCTGAAAATATCAATGAGGAAAATATCTACATTCTATGAAAACAGTAATCACAATTGGGTGAGGTAATCATATTAGACATGCTTTAAGTAAGGTACTAGCATGAGACAAAGACTGATATTACATAACAGGAAAATGGGTCAACTTACCAGGAACATGTAGCTATTATATTTATCTGTATGTATACGTATGTAACAGTAGTGCTTCAAAATATATATTGACAAAAGTGAAGCAAGAAATACACAGTAACATAATAAACATCAAGTAGACATCAAGACCTCATTTTCAATAAATAGAAAATTCAAATAAAAAATCAATAAGAAAACAGCAAATTTAGAAAATGTTATAGATTATATTAATTTTTTTTTTTTGCATGTAAAGGAATACCTGAGAGCTAATAATTTATAAAGAAAAAAGGGGCCAGGCACGGTGGCTCACACCTGTAAATCCAGCATTTGGGAGACAGATACATAGCTCAAAGAACAGAGAAATACATAACTGTAGTATTATTTTAATGAGTGAAAATATTTGCAAATCACATGTGACAGGAGTTAATATTACAAATATATAAACAACTCTTAAAACCAAACAATAAAGTTGAATTAATTCCTTTGAAATGGAAAAATGATTGAATTAAATTTTCATCAAAAAAGATACACAAATTAGAAAAAGCAACTGAAAGAACACAGTATATTACAATTTGTAGAGAAATGCATAAAAATCGCAATGAGAAACAAAATCACCTCACACCAATCAGAATGGCCATTATCAGTTTTTTAAAAATACCAAATCTGTTGATAATGCAATAAAAATGAAACCCCTATCGACTGTTGGAGAAACACAAGAATGCAGCCATTGATTTAAAATGTTATAAATGTTTTGCAAGTAATTAAAAATAAAATTATCATAAAATACTATATCAAATAATAAATCCCATTTATTAATCTATATCCAAAATATGCAACAGAAGACCTGAAAGCCATATTTGAACATCTATGTTTATTTTACCAGTATTCACAAAAGCCAAATGGCTGAAGCAACCCAGGTGTTTCATCACTTATAAACACATCAAAAAATATAACATATACATACAATGAAATTTTATTTAGCTTTTAAAAAAAATCTTGGCGCATTTTAAGATAAAATTCTTTGAGAATATTATGTCATCTGAAATAAGCCAGTAAATAATGATGGATACTATATGATTCCATTTATATGAGATAACTTAAGTAGCCACACTCATAAAAACTAAAAGTGGAAGGGTGTTTGTCAAGGGCTGGAAAAAGGGTAAAATGAGCAGTTATTACTTAATGGGTATTGAATTTTAGTTTCCCAAGATGTAAAATTTCTAGAAGTCTTTTGCATAACAATGTGAATATACTTAACATGCCTGAAGTGAAGAGCATATATATATTTTTTTAGAACAGATCTCACTCTGTCACGCAAGCTGGAGTGCAGTGGCACAATTATCACTCACTGTAGCCACTAACTCCCTGGCTCAAATAATCCTCCCCTCTCAATCTCCCAAAGAGCTGGGACAACACACCACCATGCCTGGCTATTTTTTTTTCATCCAGCCTGAAGTGTAGTGGCATGATCCCGGCTCACTGCAACCTCCACCTCCCAAGTTCAAGCGATTCTCCTGCCTCAGCCTCCCAGTAGCTGGGATTACAGGTACACACCATTATGCCCAGCTAATTTTGTAGTAGAGGCGGGAGCCAAGGCAGATGAATCAAGAGGTCAGGAGTTCAAGACCAGCCTGACCAACATGATGAAACCCCATCTATACTAAAAATACATAAATTAGCCTGGCATGGTGGTGTGTGCCTGTAATCCCAGCCAGTTGGTAGGCTGAGGCAGGAAAATTGCTTGAACCCAGGAGGTGGAGGTTGCAGTGAGCCAAGATCATGCCACTGCACTCCAGGTGAGATTCCATCTCAAAAAAAAAAAAAAAAAAAGAGAGAGAGAGAGAAAGAAAGGAATCTCAATATGTTTTCCAGGTTGTTCTCAAACTTTTGGCTCAAGTGATCCTTTTGTCTTGGCTTTCCAAAATCCTGGGATTACAGATGTGAGCCACCACCATGCCTGGCCTTAAAATATACACTTCAATAGATTTAAGATTGTAATTCTATGTTATAGGGTTTTACAACAATTAATATTTTTTTAAAAAACTGAAAAAAATACAGAATTATAAATATTTTCAAAAATTACCTTCAAATCACAAAAGTGTTTCTCTCACACAAAGGAAATATAAATTCATCATTAAACACACAGTGAAAAGATGATTTCCATAACTATTTACTTAGACAAGATAAAACAACCATTGAAAATCAGCTAAGAAAGAATATAAACAAGATAAGCCATAACCAAAATTGGGGTCACATTTGTAAATAAAAACACACACATATATAATCTGATCAGAACAGACATACGGCTAATTTATTTTTTAAACCCCACATTGACTTAAAGTGTACAAATGAAACTGCAATTATATAAGTAAAACAAAACACAATAATCTGATGGTAAGAAACTCACACTGAAAAACCACACTAATATGGAACTACAAAACAATAAGAGAAATGTTTATTCATGAAATCTGGTTTGCAATATTGATGTACCATTAAGAAAGAATCTAAGTAACTGCAATATTTAACTAAGTGTGTACTCATGGAAGGCAGGTATTTTAAATTATTCACATCTGCTGGGTAGCAGTAAAATTTCAGAGAAAATGCAGCATAATCGTAAATAGAAGATGCTAATGAGGAAATTTTAATAAATGAGCATTTTTAAAAAGTGGAGATAATTTTGATATTTAAAATATATGCTATTCTTACACAAGATGAAAATTCTGTAACCCAACGTTAGAAGCAAACAACACCCTTACATTGCTAAAGAAAAAAATAAACATATGTGAATGTACATATATATATTTATATGTGTAATATATATTTATATGTGCATGTATATGTGTGTGTGTGTGCATCTACAAAATATGGTTAGAGCCTCTGATACATAAAAACATTTGAGAATAGGCCGAGCGCGGTGGCTCACGCCTGTAATCACAGCACTTTGGGAGGCCAAGGTGGGTGGATCACGAGGTCAAGAGATCGAGACCATCCTGGTCAACATGGTGAAACCCCGTCTCTACTAAAAATACAAAAATTAGCTGGACATGGTGGCACGTGCCTGTAGTCCCAGCTACTCGGGAGGCTGAGGCAGGAGAATTGCTTGAACCCAGGAGGCGGAGGTTGTGGTGAGCCGAGATCGCACCATTGCACTCCAGCCTGGGTAACAAAAGCGAAACTCCATCTCCAAAAAAAAAAAAAAAAAAAAAAAAAAAATTTGAGAATAAATTATACTATTTAGATACAGGCTGAAGAAAGTGGGTGAAAATCCTATAATTTATTTATACCGACAACTAACTCAAATTTGTAAGTAACTACTTTAATAAATATGGAGTGCCTACTAATCATCTAATTTACTTAAGGCATAATTTATAAATTCTAGCACATTGTCCTAAATGTCTGAATTTAAAACTACAGACAAATTTGAAATAGAAAATAAAAAGCAAAAATGTATAGAGTGATTTCAGTAAGATGTAAAAATAAAAGGCGCCCTATTTTCTTATACCCCAACAGCAAAAACATTTATCAGCCATCCCTGACCAAAAAATGTGCTTACGAGAAAGCCAGGCATCATGGATCACACCTGTAATGACAGTTTTACATGATACATTCAGGTTGGAGAACTGCTTCAGGCCAGGATTTAAAGACCAGCCTAGGTTGGAAAGCAAGAACCTGTCTCAAAAATAAGTACCTGTAATAGAGCTTTGAGATCCAGGCAGGGAGTTGTGAAACTCTGCTAGAGCCAAAGATTGAGAAGTGTTCCTTTTCAGAAGGCAGGCCCTCATTGAGGAGGCAAATTATAAGACCCCTGTAGTGGGCTACAGACCAGGAAATGGCCCACCCAACTTGATCCCACTAAGAATTCTGAACTTTCTCTGTAATCATCCCAAACTCCTCCCAGCCACAGTCTGAGAGAGGTCCAGTCTTTCCCAGAGGCTTGAAGAAGACACACATTTACAGCCATGTAGGCAGGCCTGCAGACTTTGGCCGTTACTGTGGTGCCTGAAGCAGTTCAATGACTCAGTTCCAACTCCCTGATCCATACTTTATTGTCAGTTCTGCCTACACAGAAACCCATACAGTGACCTAGAAAAATCTTCTCTGCTACTCAGTAAAAGCCATACTCATCCACATCCTGATATAAGGTCCATCATATGCAGACCCAACTGCAAAAACATGCCCTAATATCTGTCCTACAAGGCAAGGTCCTGAAGGACATTCAGTCTATCCAAAAATAAAATGGGAATTACAACTACCTAAGCTTCTTGTAACAGGCCAACAAAGGTAGACCCTAGTGCAGACACAGTAACCTTGTGACTAAGCTACACCCCTCTCTACTACAAACCCAGAGGGCATCCCATCACCCTGGGGGCTCTACAAAAGAAGATCTTTACCTCCTGAAATCAGTTTATAAAAACGAAGAGGTTTTTGCTCTCTCAAATCCACAGACACCAGTGCAAAACTGTATTGTGCCCATTGTCAATGCTTTTAATTTAACACAGCACTGAAAGTACGTGGCAAAAGAATTAGTTAAAAAATCTTTTAAAAATCATTGAAATTGAAGACAAATAAGTAAAAAGTTGCTAGTTGTAGATGATATAATCTTATATATACAAAACCATAAACAGTACATTAAAACCTGCCAAAACTGATAAATACACTCAGTAAATTTCCAAAATATAAAATTAACATACAAATATAAATTATGGTTTCATCCACTCAAAACAAACTATCTGATAAAAGAGGAAGAAAACAGTATTATTTATAATAGCATTAAAATAATTATTCTTGAGAACAAATTAAACCAAGGTAAAAAAATTTTACAATAAAAGAAATTAGAGAAGACACAAATTTTAAAATATTTTATTATATGGATTGAAATAATAAATATTGATAAAGTGCCATGTTTTCCAAAGTGATCTATAGATTCAATAAACTCCCTATTGAAATTCCAGTGGCATTATTTTCACAGTAATGAAAAATATAATTCTAAAATTTACATGAAACTACAATAAATTTGAATAGCCAAAGGAATTTTGAGTAAAAAGAACAAAGCAGATCATAGTTTATAATTTCAAACTACATTTCAAGACTATAGTAATAAAAACAGAATAGAATGTGCAGAAAAATGAACAAAAATGAAACAGAAAATACTACTCACACATTTCAGACATGATGCAAAAAATAACTTAAAAAACAGTTTAACAGAGGTTTTCAAAATTATGTAGATATTTGTGTCCCCAAAACAAAAAAGTCAGATTGTGCCTCTTATATGCTATGAAGAGGACTTTGGCTCTCACTGCAAACTTGAAGGAAGATCACTGAAGGGAAAATAAAATCCTTAGAGAATTTAAAAGCATAAGACAGAGATGCCCCTATGTGAGTGCAAAAGAAAAAAAAAAAAAACTCAGGCTTTCCGGAAACTATTTCCTTTGGAACACAGCTTCCCAAATCACATTTTAAGGACTGGCTTTTCCTTTGACCTTTCATTTGTGTCATCTGTTGTATTCACTTTCGCTCTCACCTACCTGGCGGTTTGACTACCATCTTATGCTTCTTCATATTCCAGGGTTCTTTTTTTTGCTCCAGACAGGTGATCAGATATGGCTTAGAGACAGCAATACCTGTTTTATTGAAAATAAATAACATGAATCTTAGTCATATTCTCCATTACCAACCTAGTAATAATGTGCTCAGTAAAGAGGATATAAATACTAATCAATAACATAAGTTTCTAAATATTTAGAAAATATGTTAAATTTCTAGGTTTTAAATTTTACCATCTGGTACTACTTAATCAAAAATTGGTATTGGGAATTAGATTTTAAGGAGTGGGTAACAGTATTTCATGCCACTAAATTTCTGGAATTATCACTAATCTAGAGTGAAAGATACAGATTAGCTCAGGAATGTGAAAAGTTCAAGTGAAAATGAAACATCTTAAAGGAATTATTTTGTACACAAAGAAATTTCAAAGATTTTCAGTTGGGAGCAGTGGCTCACACCTGTAATCCCAGCACTTTGGGAGGCCGAGGCGGGCGAATCACGAGGTCAGGAAATCCAGACCATGCTGGCTAAAACGGTGAAACCTGTCTCCACTAAAAATACAAAAAATTAGCAGGGTGTGGTGGCATGTGCCGGTAGTCCCAGCTACTCAAAAGGCTGAGGCAAGAAAATCACTTGAACCCGGGAGGCGGAGGTTGCAGTGAGCCGAGATTGTGCCACTGCACTCCAGCCTAGGTGACAGAGCAAGACTCCATTCTCTAAATGAATAAATGTCAAAGGTTTTCTTGAAAACAGGAATCTGAAACTCATTTATGCAAAGCATAAATTACCAGAAAACATTCTACAAAAATAAAAAAAAATAAAACCTTAAGGGTATTTTAGGAAATGTGCATTGAAGTTATCCTCACCCAAAAAGACCAGGTTTCTGTAGTTCTCTAACAACACATGCCTATATAAATCCCGCTGTGCAGTGTTCAGGCATTGCCACTCCTCCAGAGAGAATTCTATGGCCACATCTTTAAATGTCAATGGTTCCTGAAAAACACAAACACACACACGTTTACCAAGTGGCCATGAGCTGGCACTGGATTTTTTAAAAAATGTACAGGATAACTAAATACCGACAGACACAGAAAAAAGGGATACAGAAAGAACAGTTTAATGTGGTTTAGAGAAATTTTTATTGTGTTTATATTTACTTCTTTGTGACTTGCAAAGAAACTACTGAATCTGCAGGAATAGAAAACGAGTTGCTAAATGGAATGTCTCTGCAAGCACTGGTTTTAATAAAAAATTTAAAAACGAAGACCTTAAAATACATACTTTTTTCTTTCCATTTATCTCCTTATGGAATTTGGAAACTGTTAGTACCCACTCTAGAAAGGCACCAGCCAAAACTCTGATCTCTTCTAATCAGTTCTGCGAGGCAAGATTCCAGGGTGGGGCCAGACCTAAATACGGCCTCCAACAAGAGTGAATCTGAACAGAAACTGGGGCAGGGAATAAACCCAATATAGTATTCTGTTCAGCCCATCACTTTTATAAATATATCAATTACCAATTTAAACAAATCTCTTAGGGTTTTCTAGAACAATTTTATTATAAGATAAATATGTATTCTTAGCAAGGTAAAAGAAATTAAAAAATAATATTTAACTCTTGTGGCCCGGGGGCGGTGGCTTATGCCTGTAAACCCAGCACATTGGGAGGCCGGGTGGATCACCTGAGGTCAGGTGTTCGAGACCAGCCTGGCCAAAATGGTGAAACCCTGTCTCTACTAAAAATTCAAAAACTAGCCAGGCATGGTGGCGTGCACCTGTAATCTGAGCTACCCAGGAGGCTGAGGCAGAAGAAGCACTGGAACCCAGGAGGCAGAGGCTGCAGTGAGCCAAGATCGTGCTACTGCACTCCAGCCTGGGCGACAGAGCAAGACTCTGTCTCCAAAAAAAAAAAAAAAAACCCAAACCAAAAACAAAACTCTTGTGTCCATAAACATTCATTCAAATGATGACCTTAGAAGTCACAATAATATAAAGAAAGTGTGGCCAGGTGCGGTGGATTACCTGTGGTCAAGAGCTCAAGACCAGCCTGCCCGACATGGTGAAACCCAGACTTTACTAATAAAACAAAAATTAGCTGGGAGTGGTGGCACACCCCTGTAATCCCAGCTACTCAGGAAGCTGGGACAGAATTGCCTGAACCCAGGAGGCAGAGGTTGCAGTGAGCCGAGATTACGTCGAAGAAAGTGGCCCAAATAAAGCCCACATTTTTTTTCCCCACACATCTACTCATTTTGTCAACCATATAATGCTTGATTCAACCATGTGTTCAGTTGCTAGTTTAGACTAACAGTTCCTCAATGACAGGGACCATGACTGCTTCATCTATTTTTCTAATGGTCTTATGAATCAATCAGCAATTAGTTTATCTGCTTGAGTCTCAAGACCTCCTACTTGTTTTTCACCCAAGCACTAGGAAACTGGAGAAACTCTCAAGTGCATACCAATTATAGACATCTCCTGAATGAGGGGAGGGACAAACACAGGAAAACTCCTTTGTCTTACACTGAGACAGAAGTAGCATTAAGCACTCTTGTCCACCTGATGCATTTCTGCTCTGGACATCCTCAAATGTCTCAAAGATGCCTTGGTGATTGTGAGAGAGTTCCCAGTGACTTGGGCTGATGGCCCAAGGATAAGGCAGGCAGGAAAGACTCAGGCCAATTCTAAATAGAAAACAGAACTGCCCTGGTGGAGCTCCACATTACAGGTCCTGATTGGCTAGCTCTTGGGCAAAAGGAAAGACAAAAATGCTCTACTCCAGTATTACATTTTATGGGTGGGTGTAGTTGTGATCCTGACTCTGGATGCTATGTGGCCTTCATCTCTCACCCCTAAGATGCTTGTTCACACTTACAGAATCTGTCATCAGATTCTACTTACACCTGGATCTTCTCACAGAACTGTAGCAGATAACTGAACAAGATCTGAAAAGTTCACACAGCCACACTCTCAAAGGGAAGCTTTAAGATGTCTATGTTGACATCTCACAATGCAGAAAATGCCTCCTCTGGGTTTTCTGTACATTCCCAATTCAGAGACTGGCCCTGTCTTGTAAATCCAGGTAAAGGCCAGACCTTATGTGCAGATTCTAGGTTGGATCAGCCTGGCTCTGCATTCTTGGGTGTTACAGCAAGTTGAGTACAACCAAAGAAGAGATCTCCTCACAGAGGCTGCTTTAGCACATTCCAAATATGTCTACTTAAAAGGACGAAGCTACATGAATGTAAGTAGAGAGTTTATTTGAGCCAAGATTGAGAATTGGAACCTTGGATCAAAGACGCAAGTTGCCAGAAATCTACACATTGATTACAAGAGGATTTCTAAAGGCAAAAAGAGATGGACAGAGAGTGGGCTGATACAAAGTTGTTTGTCAGAAATTCTCATTTATTTACCAAAAAACCCATTGATTACTGATTGGACATACATTGTTAAGCTATATGGTGTGGATTACAGGGCCCAGCATGTCATTATTAATTTATAGCTACTTGTGGCAACAGCAAGCACTTTCAAGAGATAAATAAATCACTCAACACAGAAATACATAAGGAATACCTGAGAGCTGATAATTTGTAAACAAAAAAGGGGCCGGGCACAGTGGCTCACATCTGTAAATCCAGCACTTTGGGAGATAAATTCATAGCTCAAAGAACAGAGAAATACACAATTCTGGTATTATTTTAATGTCTCTGAACCTCATAACTAAAAGAATTTGTACTTCTCGATAAAAGTTTTCTTTTTCCCAAATCTTAAGACCCTGATTCAGAATTTGGAGCTGAAAATTCAGGTCCCGGATATGTGGAGTGGCAATAGGTGCCATATGCACATTTGTGTGTATTTTAAGAAAGGTAGGAAGGGATTGGGTGTGGTGGCTCACTCCTGTAATCTAAGCACTTTGGGAGGCTGAGGCAGGTGGATCACCTGAGGTCATGAGTTTGAGACCAGCCTGGTGAACACAGTAAACCCCCTGCCACCACTAAATATACAAAAATTAGCTGAGTGTGATGGTGTGCGCCAGTAATCCCAGCTACTCAGGAGGCTGAAACAGGAGAATCGTTTGAACCTGGAAGGCGGAGGTTGTAGTGAGCCAAGATCGTGCCACTGCAACCCAGCCTGGGTGGTGACAGAGTGAGATTCTGTCTTAAAAAAAAAAAAAAAAGAAAGAAAAGAAAAAAAGAAAGAAAAAGAAACTATTCCAAACAATCCAAAAAGAGGGAATCCTTCCCAAATCATTTTATGAGACCAACATCAACCTGATACCAAAACCTGGCAGAGACTCAGCAAGAAAAGAAAACTTCAGGCCAATATCCATGCTGAACATAGATGCAAAAATCTTCAATAAAATACTGGCAAACTGACTGCAACAGCACATCAAAAAGCTTATCCACCATGATCAAGTAGGCTTCATCCCGGGGATGCAAGGCTGGTTCAACATACACAAGTCTAGAAACGTAATTCCCCACATAAACAGAACCAAAGACAAAAACTACATGATTATCTCAATAGATGCAGAGAAGGGCTTTGACAAAATTCAACAGCCCTTTATGCTAAAAACCCTCAATAAACCAGGTGTTGATGGAACGTATCTCAAAATAATAAAAGCTATTATCATACCGAATGGGCAAAAACTAGAAGCATTCCCTTTGAAATCTGGCACTAGACAAGGATGCCCTCTCTCACCACTCCTATTCAATATAGTATTGGAAGTTCTAGAAAGAGCAATCAGGCAAGAAAAAGAAATAAAGGGTATTCAAATAGGAAAGGAGGAAGTCAAATTGTCTCTATTTGCTGATGACATGATTGTATATCTAGAAGAACCCATCGTCTCAGCCCAAAATCTCCTGAAACTGATAAGCAACTTCAGCACAGTCTCAGGATACAAAATCAATGTGCAAATATCACAAGCATTTCTATACACCAATAACAGACTTAAAGAGAGCCACATCAAGAACGAACTGCCATTCACAATTGCTACAAAGAGAATAAAATACCTGGGAATATAACTAGCAAAGAATGTAAAGGACCTCTTCAAGGAGAACTACAAATCACTGCTCAACGAAGTAAGAGGGGACACAAACAGATGGAGAAACATTCCATGTTCATGGTTAGGAAGAATCAATATCATGAAAATGGCCATACTGCCCAAAGTAATTTACAGATTCAACACTATCCCCATCAAGCTACCAATGACCATCTTCACAGAACTGGAAAAAAACCACTTTAAACTTCATATGGAACCAAAAGCGAGCCTGCATAGCCAAGTCAATTCTAAGCAAAAAAAAAAAACAAAGCGGGAGGCATCACACTACCTGACTTCAAACTATACTACAAGGCTACAGTAATCAAAACAGCATGGTACTGGTACCAAAACAGAGATACAGACCAATGGAACAGAACAGAGGCCTTGGAGGCAACACAACACATCTACAACCATCCCATCTTTGACAAACCTGACAAAAGCAAGCAATGGGGAAAGGAGTCCCTGTTTAATAAACGGTGTTGGGAAAACTTGCTAGCCATGTGCAGAAAGCAGAAACTGGACCCCTTCCTGACACCTTACATTAAAATTAACTCCAGATGGATTAAAGACTTAAACATAAGACCTAACACCATAAAAACCCTAGAAAAAAACCTAGGCAAAACCATTCAGTACATAGGCATAGGCAAGGACTTCATCACCAAAACACCAAAAGCATTGGCAACAAAAGCCAGAATAGACAAATGGGACCTAATCAAACTCCACAGCTTCTGCACAGCAAAAGAAACCGTCACTAGAGTGAATCAGCAACCAACAGAACGGGAAAAAAATTTTGCAGTCTACCCTTCTGACAAAGGGCTGATATCCAGAATCTACAAAGAACTAAAACAGATTTACAAGAAAAAAATAAGCCCGTTCAAAAGTGGGCAAAGGACATGAACAGACACTTTACAAAAGAAGACATACATGAGGCCAACAAACGTAAGAAAAATTGCTCATCATCACTGGTCATTAGAGAAATGCAAATCAAAACTACATTGAGATACCATCTCACGCCAGTTAGAATGGCGATCATTAAAAAATCTGGAGACAACAGATGCTGGAGAGGATGTAGAGAAATAGGAACACTTTTACACTGTTCGTGGGAGTGTAAACTAGTTCAACCATTGTGGAAGACAGTGTGGCAATTCCTCAAGGACCTAGAAATAGAAATTCCATTTGACCCAGCAATCCCACTATTGGGTATATATCCAAAGGATTATAAATCATTCTACCATAAGGACACATGCACACGAATGTTCATTGCAGCACTGTTTACAATAGCAAAGACCTGGAACCAACCCAAATGCCCATCGATGACAGACTGGACAGGGAAAATGTGGCACATCTACACCATGGAATACTATGCAGCCATCAAAAACGATGAGTTCGTGTCCTTTGTAGGGACATGGATGAACCTGGAAACCATCATTCTCAGCAAACTGACACAAGAACAGAAAATCAAACACCACATGTTCTCACTCATAGGCGGGTGTTGAACAATCAGAACACACGGACACAGGGAGGGGCACATCACACCCTTGGGTCTGTCAGGGGGAAATAGGGGAAGGACAGTACCGGGTGGGGAGTTGGGGAGAGAGAGCATGGGGAGAAATGCCAGATATAGGTGATGGGGAGGAAGGCAGCACATCACACTGCCATGTGTGTACCTATGCAACAATCTTGCATGTTCTTCACATGTACCCCAAAACCTAAAATACAATAAAAAATAAATAAAAAATAATAGAAAGGAGGAGGAAGGGAAAAAAATGGAGATTCTCAAGTCTACTTAATGCACACATTACTCTGATTGGGTTTCTGGGAACCATGGTCTCTGAATCAGTTTCTGGTCTGAAGAGTCACTGAAAGAGGTAAAATGGTTAACTGCTGCCCTGTGAAGTATGTAGAAATCTGGCCAAGCCTCTTTTTTTTTTTTTTTGTTTAAATAGAGACGGGGTTTCGCTATGTTGGCCAAGTTGTTCTTCAACTTTTGACCTTTGGTGATGCTGGCCTCAGTCTCCCAAAGTGCTGGGATTACAGGTGTGAGCCACCACGCCCGGCCTGGTCAAACCTCTTTAGATGTGACTACAGAGGACTATAGACACCAAACAGGCAGAGACACAATTCTGCCTGCATATTTAGGAGACAGCCTGCACTTTACAGCACAATTGTGTGTTGACTGGAAGCCTGAGAGGGAAAGTCCCCTCTAAAATAAAGTTTGGTTGGCATCTGCTTCTATCATGTGTGGTAATTCTAGACAGTGTTTGGAAAATGTAAGTAAAAGAAAAATTTTCTCCAACTCGAGTAACTCCACAATGACAGCATAGAAAGAAAACCATTTTATTACAGAATTAAACCAGAATGTGACATGCATCATGGTCAATCTGCTTAAGAGATTGCAAAGACAGAAAGATGGTCACAAATAGTCCACAAGGACAAAAATTTACTGCACATGTCATACATAGTTCATCCTAAATTCACCTGGTAACTGGGGAGGCCATCCATGTATGCTAATTGGTTATAATCAATGACAAAATAAACTTTTCACATATTTTTGACAAGAGGTAATTTTGCAACTTGAAGCCAGGTGCTCTGCTTGCCCTCTCCTGGTGGCTTGTGTCCTGTCTTGACTCCAACCATCTGCCACTGAGGCACAGCACACAGCACACAACTCATACCTGGCAGCCTATATATTATGTGACACCTAACTGCCATGGCAGCACTTCAATGTCACATCAGAGAGTAAAGCCTGAGCTGCAGGAGAGCCTGCAGGCCTGCTGGGAAGAACTGTACCTTCACAATAATGGGAATGGGTGCAGTGTTTAAGCCTCAGGTTTTATTTATAATGGTGATATGGAAAACATTCTGCTGGATTTCCAGCATGAGTCCATATAGAGATAGCTCCAAGAGCTCTCACTGTGACAGCCCACCTCATTCACAGACACCATGGGATAGTAATAGGGCTTCCAAAACAGACACCCAAAGCATTCAAGAGAAAAACAGCTCAGTCTGAAAATGATTATATTGAAAGAAAAAAAGAAGATAAAAGCATCTTAAGAAAAAAATTCAGATTAGATATTAGACTGAACAATTCAGCCAGAAAATACTCTTCTAAAAAAATTTCTCTGTAAAAAACCAAAGTGCACAGCTACCCTCAGTATGAGAAACATGAGTATTGTGGAAAAAGGGGGGTATAATCTCAACAGAATTTTGTAAGGTTCCTCTTTCATCTCTGCTGCTCTCTTATCTTCTAGCCACTGAATAGGAGATCTATACTGGAATACACATGACAATTTCCACCAGAACATTTTGATGAACAATTGGAATATGACTTTGTTTATACAGTGGAATACATTTGAGCTTGCATCATTGCTAACTGACGAGCTATTATGGTTTTCGGGTGGCCACATCACCCTTATTTATTTATCCTGTAATAGCAGCACTCCAGTTTAGTGAAATAAGAGAAACTAAAATCATGCTTACCTATAATTATCTCTATTGAATAAATTAGTAAGCATATCATACTAATATCTACTATCATAATTGGGTAGTAAATTTTATATTAAATAAAATATGTAAGTATAAATAATTTAAATGTACTAATCATAATGTAAACAGGATTTTTAAAAATTGTCTATAACCATAATTCAATTAAAATACTTTATGTTTCAAAAGTATGAATAACAATATTAACATGACTAAGGGATTCATTCAAAGTAAATGTTGTGGCCTTATATTTATGCTAGCATAGAAAATACTGTTTAATTTATATGAATTCAGTTTGTCTACAAATGCTACACCTACATACACTAATTGTTCTGAAGTAATAAACAGAAACCAAAGAACAACTACAGACTCCATTGTTCAGTTCATACACTGAACCTCGCTTTTGCAATGTAAGTATTTCAGCATGCAAATATTAGATAATTGCCTTGGATAATCTCTTTTCTGTCAAAGGAACTTACGCAGTATTATTTAGTCTTCATCATTCTGTATTGCTGAATTTAATTCTATCTTTGTGCTTAACTTTTGCGTGCTCTTAAAATGAGCTATAATCTAAACAAATCTGTGTGTAGTGGAAAAGACTAAAAATATTTTAGAAATTGGCAAAAGCAAAACAAAGCAATAAACATGAGGTCTTAGATAAAGACAATCCTGAGTCAAAAACAATGACCAAAAATTTATTTAGCTATTAATATAATTTATGTATATTTCAAAACAACAGACAAAAATCTATATATAATTTAAATCCTTTAAGAAAAAAGAGACTAGCAAAATATATTCCCTTATTTTCACATAGGAGAATAAAGTCTCTTCTTTTTTTTAATTCTTCACCTAAGATGGCAGAAGAGGTGATTTATTGTATGGTTGTTACACTTGGCTATTAAGTAAACCAGAAATAGTCCAGAATGTCACAGGTCCAGGGCAAAGGACCAACACAGGCAGTTTTGGTTATGAGCAAGGTGGGTCTCAGGCAATTAGCGATCAGATGCTGATGAAGTTACAGATCCACTGAGACAAGCTCTAGACAGTGGCACGCAGCCCCACAACTTGTACCAGCATCCCCTGCATCTGGCAGTCCATGTTTCTGCTCCTGTGGCCTCCACCACGCAGCACGCTAGCGGTTTACTCGGTCCTCTGCCTCATCTTTCTTCTTTTGTGATTCAGCCTGCGTACTTGGCTCTCATGGTGCAGAGGTTTCCAAGAAAATGGTGTTAAGGTGGAGATAAAGCCGCTTATTTCTAATTTATATTTTCTCCTACAACAGACAGGTCTCTGGACATGTTTTCAAACTCTTGGATATCTTAATTATCCACACTGTGTGCAGCTAACAGAATGTTTATCCGAAAAACAACAGATGAGACAGGTGTTATAAAAAAATCCGGCCAGGCGTGGTGGCTCATACCTGTAATCCCAGCACTTTGGGAGGCTGAGACGGGTGGATCACCTGAGGTAAGGAGTTTGAGACCAGCCTCATCAACATGGTGAAACCTCGTCTCTACTAAAAATACAAAAATTTGTCCAGTATGATGATGCATGCCTGTAATCCCAGCTACTCAGGAGGCTGACGCAGTAGAATGGCTTGAATCCAGGAGGTGGAGGTTGCAGTGAGCAGAATTGTGCCACTGCACCCCAGCCTGGGCAACGAGGGCGAAACTCCATTCCAAAAAAAAAAAAAAAAAAAAAAAATTTCATGGATATGTCAATCGAGAAAAATAACAAGTCTCAATCACTTTGAGAAGTTTTTTTTTTTTTTGCCAAAGTTAAGAATGTGTGCCCAAGAGACAGATCTATGTCTTTCTTTCAAGATGATTTTGAGGGCTTCAATTTAAAGGGGAAAGGGTGGGATATTGGTAAGTACACAATTTTCATGTAAGAAGGGGATGGGAAAATATATTGATAAGTATACAATTTTCATGTAAGAAGGAGATAGGAAAATATAGTCATTCCTGCCTCTGTCTGGCTCAGTGAATCTGCAGTGTTTTTTTTTTAACATAAGATTACATACATAAATAGGGGAGGAGAAAAATGCAGGGAACCTGGACTTTTACATAAGATAACACAAACAAAATGGGGCAGGGGAACAATAACATAAGCGCTTGTGTCTGGTGGGCAGGGGGATGACTGCATCTATAAAAATAAGCTACCAATTTACATTGGCATGGTGAAATTTTAACAGAAACACCTTGGGGTAAAGATTGTGCAGTTCACTAGGAATTTTATTGTGGGCAAAATATGGGGGAGGCATGCAGCTTTTCATCTTGTAGCCATCTTATTTAGCAACCAAAACAGAAAGGCAGGTTTACATGTCCCAGTTACCAGATTAATTTTTCTCTTGGCTTAATGAGTTTGGGGTCCCAAGATTTAATTTGCTTTCACAGGTGCACATAAATAAAGCAAGTTCTTAGAGATTTATAAAGAGACTTAGATTCTGACACAGTAATAGTGGGAGACTGCAACACCCCACAGACACTGATAGATCATTAAGACAGAAAATTAACAAAGATATCAGGATCTAAATGCAACACTCAACCAAACAGTCCTAATAGACATCTACAGAACTCTGCATCTAAAAACAACATACTATAACAAAGAAACAAAAAAAAGAAAAAAAAATAAAGAAAAAAACAATAAAAAAAGAGAAGAAAAAAGAAAAAGAGAAGAAAAAAATACTATACATTTTTCTCATCACGTGGCACATACTCTAAAACTGACCACAAAATCAGAAATAAAACAAATCTCAGCAAAGTCAAGCATCCCATAATTATACCAAATACACACTTAGACCACAGCCTGATAAAAATGTAATTCAATATAAAGAAAATCACTTGAAACCATACAATTACATACAAATTAAACAACCTGGACCGGGTGTGGTGGCTCACGCCTGTAATCCCAGCACTTTGGGAGGCAGAGGTAGGTGATCACTTGAGGTCAGGAGTTTGAGACGAGCTTGGCTAACATGGTAAAACCCTGCCTCTACCAAAAATACAAAAATTAGCCAGGTGTGGTGGTGCATGCCTGTAATCCCATCTATTTGGGAGGCTGAGGCACAGAATCGCTTGAACCCGGGAGGTGGAGGTTGCAGTGAGTGGAGATCATGCCACTGCACTCTAGTCTGGGCGACAGAGTAAGACTCTGTCTCAAAAAAAAAAAAAAAAAAAAAAAAAAAAAGCCTGCACCCGAATGACTTTTGGGGTAAATAATAAAATTAAGAGAGAAACCAAGAAGTTCTTTGGAACAAATAAGAGCAAAGTATTGCAACGTAGCTGACACAGTGTGAAGAGGGAAATTTATAGCACCAAATTTTCACATAAAAAAGTTAAAAATATCTCAATTTAACAACCTAACATTATACACAAAAGAACGAGAGTAGCAAGAGGAAACCAACTTCTAAGGTAGCAGAAGGCAAGAAATAACCAAAATCACATCTGTACCACAGGATATTTAGACATGGAAAACTATACAAAAGATCAAGAAACCTAGGAGTTAAATATTTGAAAAAAATTAATAATCTAAATAAACCAATAGCTAGATTCATGAAGAAGACAAGATCCAAATAAACACAATTAGAAATGACAAAGAGGCCTTACCACTGGCCCCACAAAAATAAAAGTAACTGTTGGAGTCTCCTATGAATACCTCTATGCACACAAACTAGAAAATCTAGAAGAAATGGATAAATTCCTGGACAAATACATCCTCCCAAGACTAAGCAAAAAAGAAATTGAATCCTTGAATAGACCAGTAACAAGCTCTAAAACTGAATTACTAATAAACAGCCTAGCAACCAGAGAAAGCCCAGAACCAGAGAGATTTACAGCTGAATTTTACCAAGTGTAAAAAGAAGAGCTGATAGCATTTTTTCTATAACTATTCCAGCTAGGCGCAGTGGGCTCACACCTGTAATCCCAGCACTTTGGGAGGCCAAGGCAGGCAGACGAGGTCAGGAGTTTGAGACCAGCCTGGCCAATATGGTGAAATCCTGTCTCTGTTTTTAAAAAATACAAAAATTAGCCGGGCATGGTGGTCCCAGCTACTCAGAAGGCTGAAGCAGAAGAATCGCCTGAACCCAGGAGGCAGAGGTTGCAGTGAGCCAAGATCATGCCATTGTACTCCAGCCTGGGCAACAGAGTGAGACTCTGTCTCAAAAAAATAAAATAAAAATAAAACAGAAATAAAAGTATTCCAAAAAATTGAGAAGGTACACTATCCAACTCATTATATAAGAACAGCATTGGCCTGGTGTGGTGGCTCATGCCTGTAATCCCAGCACCTGGGGAGGCCGAGGTGGGTGCATCAGGAGGTTAAGAGATCAACACCATCCTGGCCAACATAGTGAAACCCCATCTTTTCTAAAAATACAAAAATTAGCTGGGGGTGGTGGTGTGCGCCCGTAGTCCAGCTGCTTGGTAGGCTGAGGCAGAACTGCCTGAACCCGGGAAGTGGAGGTTGCAGTGAGTCACAGTCAAGATAGCGCCACTGCACTCCAGCCTGGCAACAGAGCGAGACTCCGTCTCAAACAAAAACAAAAACAAAAAAACAAAAAATCCAAAACCTGACAGAGATATAACAACAACAACAAAAAAAACCCTTCAGGCCAATATCCTTGATGGCCACTGATGCAAAAACCATCAGCAATATGCTGGCAAATCAAATCCGGCAGCACATCATAAAAGCTGACACACGATGAAGTGGACTTTATCCTTGGGATATGAGGTTGGTTCAACGTACACAAATCAATGTGATTCATCACATAAACAAAAATAAAGACAAAAGCCACAAGATTATCTCAGTAGGTGCAGAAGCAGCTTTCAATAAAATTTTACATCCTTCACATTAAAATAATTAGAAGCCCTCAACAAACTATGCATTAAAGGTACATACTTCAAAATAATGAGTTATCCATGAGGAACCCACAACCAACATTTTAAACGGAATCAAGCTGGAAACATTCCTCCATGAAAACTGGCACAAGACAAGGATGCCTTCTCTCACCACTCCTATTCAACATGGAATTGGCAGTCCTCACCAGAGCAATCAGGCAAGAGACAAAAATAAAATGCATCCAAATAGGAAGAAAACAAATCAAACTATCCCTGTTTGCAGACAATACGATTCCTTATCTAGAAAACCCTATAGTCCCCACAGAAAAGCTTTTTTTTGAGACAGAGTCTCACTCTGTCACCTGGGCTGGAGTGCAGTGGCGCAATCTCAGCTCAGTGCAACCTCTACCTCTCGGGTTCAAACGATTCTCCTGCCTCAGCCTCCCAAGTAGCTGGGATTACAGGCACCTGTCACTATGTCCAGCTAATTTTTTGTATTTTTAGTAGAGACTGAATTTCACCATGTTGGTCAGGCTGGTCTCAAACTCCTGATCTCGTGATTCGCCCGCCTTGGCCTCCCAAAGTGCTGGGATTACAGGTATGAGCCACTGTGCCCAGCCACTGGAAATGCTCCTTAAACTGAAAAATAACTGAAGCAAAATTTAAGAATACGTAATAAATGTACAAAAGTCAGTAGCATCCCTCTACATCAACAACATCCAAGCCGAAAATCAAATCAAAAACACAATCTCATTCACAATTGCTACAAAAAGAATAAAATATTTAAAAATACAGCTAACCAGGGAGGTGAAAGATCTCTATAACAATTATAAAACACTACTTAAAGAAGTTAGATATGACACAGGCTGGGCGCGGTGGCTCATGCCTGTAATCCTTGCAGTTTGGGAGGCCAAGGTGGGTGGATCACCTGAGGTCAGGAGTTCAAAGCCAGCCTGGCCATCATGGTGAAACCCCATCTTGATTTAAAAAAAAAAAAAAAAAGTTAGATATGACACAAATAAATGAAAAATCATTTTATGCTCATGGATAGAAAATATCAAAATTATTAAAATGGCCATACTGCCCAATGAAATGTACAGATCTAATGTTATTCCTATCAAACTACCAAAAGCATTCCAGACCAGTGCAACGGAATAGAGTCCAAAAATAATGCCACACACCTACAGCCATCTGGTCTTTTGACAAAGCTGACAAAGGAATGGGGGAAGAATTCCATATTTAATAAATGATGCAATAACTAGTTACTACTATGCAGAACTTTGAAAGGGGACACCTTTCTCACATCATATATAAAAACTCAAGAATAATTAAAGACTTAAACGTAAAACTTAAAATTATAAAATATCCCAGAAGATAACCTAGGAAATTCCATTCTAACATAGAAACTGACAATGATTTCATGATGAAGATACCAAAAGAAATTGCAACAAAAGCTAAAATTGAGAAATGGGAACTAATTAAACTAAAGAGCTATTTCACAGCAATGGAAACTATCCACAAACAGACAACCTAGAGAAAAAAAGAAAATATTTGCAAACTACGCTTCTGACAAAGGTCTAATATCCAGCATCCATAAGAAACTTAAACAAATTTATAAAAAACAAACAACCTTATTAAAAAGTAGGCAAAAAACATGAAGATGCTTTTCAAAAAAAAAAAACATACATGTGGCTAACAAGCATATTAAAAAAAAATGCTCATCACTAATCATTAGAGAGACGCAGAGAAAAATTACAATGAGATACCATCTCATACCAGTCACAATGGCTATTGTTAAAAAGTCAGTAACAGATGTTGGCAAGGTTGCAGAGAAAAGGGAACCAGTGCTTATACACTGCCTATGGGAGTGTAAATTCCTTCAACCATTGTGAAAAGCAGTGTGGTGATTCCTCACAGAACTAAAAACAGAATTACCATTTACCCAACCACCTCGTAACTGGGTATATACACAAAGAAATATAAATTATTCTAGCATAGAGACACATGCACATGCATGTTCACTGCAGCACTAGTCACAACAGCAAAGACAAGAAATCACTCTAAATACCTATCAATGATAGACTGGATAAAGAAAATACGGTATGGTATGGCACAGAGGCTCACACCTGTAACTACAGCACTTTCATAAGCCGAGGCATGTGGATTGCCTGAGCTCAAAAGTTCGAAACCAGCCTGGGCAATGTAGAAGAACCACGTCTCTACAAAAAATAATAATAATAAAAATTAGCCGGGCGCAATGGTACACACCTGTAGTCCCAGCTACTTGGGGGGCTCAGGCAGGAGGATTGCTTGAGCCAGGGAGGTTGAGGCTGCAGTGAGCCAAGATCACACCACTGCACTTCAGCCTGTGTGACAGAGACCCTGTCTCAAAAAAAAATAATAATAATAATACAATTAAACAAAATAACACAAACAAAATATGGTACATAAATATCATGGAACATAAAAAAAAAGAACAAGATCATGTTCTTGGCAGCAACGTGGATATAGCTGGAGACCATCAGCCTTAGAAACCTAATGCAGAAACAGAAAACCAAATGCATGTTATCATTTACAAGAGCTAAATAATAAGAACATGTGGACACAAAGAGGGGACCAACAGACACCTGGTTGAGGGTGGAAGGTGAAAGAACAAAAATAAAAAAAATACTTGTTTGGTGCTATGCTTAGCACCTCAATGATGAAATAATCTGCACACCAAACCCTTGTGACACAATTTTATCTATATAACAAACTTGCACGTGTACCCCAAAACAAAAATAAAAGGAAAAAAATCCACGGGTCAGGGAGAATGCAATGTAGGTGAAAGGAATGGTTTGTGCTACAGATAGTGGACCAGATGGGGCTGTCCTCTGATTTACTTCTGTGTCCATGCAGGCAGATGAGATTAGGAACAGGTGGTCCAGCACCCTTGGCTGGTGGAGAGAGCAGGTTGCTGCTGCAGACTTGGTGTCTGGGAATAGGAATATGTCAGGAGACTTGTAGACACTTGTGTGGGTTTTTGGCAAGAAACACGAGAATAAAAAATGCGGTGGTGAAATTCCTGAGGGTGGTGCCTGGTCTTGGAAGGGGTGTGTACCCATCAATGTCTAGTGGGTATGTCTTTGAGCGGGTGCAATGGCAGCTGCGAGAAAAGGGGATCTATCATCAGAGCTCCTTTCCTCTAAGTTTTCAGTCCTCTCTCACCGTGGAAGGAGACCTGGAATCACAGGACAATGGGCAGTGTGACACCTGTGTACAGGAGAGCAGAGCCTCCTATTCACAGACACCCAGAGTTCCATTCCAGGCCAGGCCTCTGTGACATCTTTCTTCTGGTATCAAATCTGTAAAGTTTGCTAAACGCCAAACAATTCTCCAAAACTAACACACTGTCTACCATTTGAATTCTGACCCCACTCAGAGTCAGCACTGATCAGGGCTCAGTCCCACAACACTGTCCTCACTGCAGATGCCAGTCACAAACCATATGGGCCCATCTGTGCTTCTGAGCTACTGTTTGAAAATTCAGAACTCCCATAAACTCCCTCAAGTTCAATAATTTGATAGAGCTACTCACAGAACTCTGCAAAACACTGCAGTTTTGTTGATCAGTTTATTATACAAGATACAACCCAGTAAAATGCAAATGGAAGAAATGTATAGGACAAAAAAAAAGATGTGGGAAAAGATGAAGCACATAGATACTGCTGGTAAATAGCTCTGATTAATAAAATTCCCCATCCTCTGTGTTCTCCAGGAACATTTTATAAAAAGAAACTCTTTCCCATTATGACTTAGATGATGCTCTCTTTTCTTAACTATTCCATAACCAAACACTCACTCTGCACATTTTCTTCTTTTTCACATTAAAAAATTAGCTGAAGTCTTCTTCAGTGGTCAAAATAAAATTCTTCTTAATCAATCTTCACTTAAGTTTATCTCCTTCCCACAGGGTCCTGAACTTTGAGCTACCCTCAGTCTGAGCCAACATACAACCCCATTTTATGCTCCTCCTAAGAACTTGATGACTTGAGGATAAAACATTTTATAATCTGATATTTGATTTTTTTCACTCTCCATTTGCCATTCCCCGGTGACCTCTTTTCTAACCTTCTCTGCTCCTCCCTAAGAAAAAAAAAGCCGTTGTCTGCCTAAACTTTGCAATTCTTAAAGATCTTATAGTTGGTACTTCCTTCTGTTGCAATACTTCTTTAAAATTCAAAATTTTTTTTTTTACAGAAACCTGTTTTTACAAAAAGTAAAAAAAAAAAAAAAAAACTGCCTCAAAACAATAACTTCATCTTTAGAAAGACTCTCCCAATCCCCTTCCATTTTTTTTTTTTTTTTTTTTTTTTAAAGACAGGGTTTCACCATATTGGTCAGGCTGGTCTCGAACTCCTGACCTCAGGTGATCCACCTGCCTCAGCCTCCCAAAGTGCTGGGATTACAGGCGTGAGCCACCGCGCCCGGCCCCCTTACATATTAATGTTAACTGCATCTGCCTGTGGGTCCCCTGATGTCTAGGGCTCTGTATCTTCTCTCAAAATAAAGGCTTCTTTCATGGCTGGGGTGAGCAGGGGAGGCTTCCTAGAAAGAACTAACTGGGCCTTTAATAACCTCCCTTCACGTTCTGGCTCAATATCAGCCTTAGTTTGGAGTCACTGGGCACAAGCTGTAATTTCACTTAGGTTTGAAACTCTTTAAAAAAATTCAGCAAAATTAAGCACAGTATTTATATACGGGAAGGAATTTTTTTTTTTTTTTGAGACGGAGTTTCGCTCTTGTTACCCAGGCTGGAGTGCAATGGCGCAACCTTGGCTCACCGCAACCTCCACCTCCTGGGTTCAAGCAATTCTCCTGCCTCAGCCTCCCGAGTAGCTGGGACTACAGGCGCGTGCCACCATGCCCAGCTAATTTTTTTGTATTTTTAGTAGAGACGGGGTTTCACCATGTTGACCAGGATGGTCTCTATCTCTTGACCTCGTGATCCACCCGCCTCAGCCTCCCAAAGTGCCGGGATTACAGGCATGAGCCACCGCGCCCAGCCTTTTTTTTTTTTTTTTTTTTGATGGAGTCTTGCTCTGTTGCCCAGGCTGGAGTACAGTGGTGCAATCTCAGCTCACAGTAACCTCTGCCTTCCAGGTTCAAGCAATTCTCCTGCCTCAGCCTCCTAAGTAGCTAGGATTACAGGTGCTTGCCATCATGCCTGGCTAGTTTTTTAGTAGAGACGGGGTTTCATCATGTTAGCCAGGCTGGTCTCAAACTCCTGACCTCAGGTGATCTGCCTACCTCGGCTTCCCAAAGTGCTGGGATTACAGGGACGAACCACTGTGCACAGCCAAGGCAAGGAAATTTTAAGGTGCTTACATTTCATACTTCAATAAGGAATGCAAAAGTATTTATTCCTTTCAGATAATAAATGTATTATTATTTATTATTTTCTTTAAAAATTGTGTAGTAAGCAATCAGTTATATGGGAACACTTCTAGGAAGTACCAACTTTCATAAAATTTAGCATTAACCTCAGAAATCAAGATGATAGGATACAGAACAGAGGTATTCATTGTAACAAATGTACCCAGCAAAAAGAGGAACTGATGTTTTCATGAATCTATGTAACTCACCAATTACCTACCACATTTTCTTGTGAAAATATATTCATTTTCTACAGCCAAAATGGAGCAGAGATTTTTTTCCTATTTGTTCCCCTGACAGTATTCTAAAAACTAAGCCTTGGAATTCTGTTGGACATCACCCAGCTATAAAAAACACACTTGAGAAAATTTCTAAACTCAGTCTGGGAAAGAAAAACGTAAATGAGAATTCTTAACAAATGGAATACATAATTAGATTTTTTTCCCCCTGAAACTCACCTCTTTTATGCCCTTTGTAAATATTTTCGTACTTTTTAAATCCTACTAATAAAATGCAAGTTACAGTTAAAAAATTGAAATGAAAATAAGTGAATAAATCTTTTCAAGATGAGGTGGTGCTGACTAGAAAACAGATGTGTCTGTCTCATGTGTCAAGTCAGGCAAACCAATCTCTTGAGAGATTCTCCCATGCTATCCCGTTGACTTAAGTGCTCAATGACCACCCTGTCAGGAGACACTGCTCATGCCTCAGTGATTGCCCCAGGTGCATTTCACTTTGCAAGTTCTTGCACCATCTCACTGGGGTCAGATTTGATTTTTTTTGTCTTTTGGGATACCATTTTTTCTTTAACAAATCTTAGCGAATCCGAAAGGCTGAAATTATTTCTGTGTTTTCCTCCCAGTATCAGCATCTGATTGGGTGACTAGCAATGCGCCTCTGAGAAATGAAAGCTGGGCTGAGTGAGCACAATCTTAGTGCCTCCAGGGGTTAGCTTTCCAAAGGAAAATGCACTAGGAGATTCCTCTCAGCCCCAGGGCATCCACCTGCTCCCTCCAGAGGCTACCCTCCAACCTCAGATTGTCCTGTGTATCCCATTCCCAGATACCCAGAGTTCCATTCCAGGCCAGGAGCTGACATTCACTAGACATTCTAGCATACACAGCCACAGTGACTATCTTGATTTATCCCCAGAAAGTACTGAAACCCAGGACCAAGGGAAAAAACCAAGGGATGGCTGAGGACACATCACATAAAGTTTCCAAAGGGAAACCTTGACCCAAAAACGTTCTTATAAGATCTCTGTGCCTAGCGATGATAAAAGGAAAAGAGACCCAGAAATTTTTTACAGGATAGTGTCAGGGGATTATTTTATGCTTTCTTCTCACTGGAAATATTTTCGAACAGCAAATAATTTTTGTTTAAGTGCCACCCAATGATTTGTCACAAATAATTAAAATACGGTATCTAAAATGTACACTAAAGGACAAATAGTTGATAACGCGAATTAGGGAAGGGAAGCTGACATTTGGGAATGTCAGAAGAAACTAGAAATTTAGCCTTTTACTGCAAGTCAGTTAGGCTAAAAGAATGGGAAATGGGGATCAGTCTTGAGATCCTGCTTGAGACACATGTGAAAGTTGCAGGGGAAAATCAGTCCCCTGTGGAGTGTGAAAATAATTAGATGGCAGGCAATTAGACTGAGCTGGCTCCACTCCCAGGTTTTTACTTTTAAAAAAATCTAACTCAAATGCTTATTTTTGTAAATAACTACGCTGAGGAAACAAAATTTAGGCTTAATCAACCAGAAAATTTCCACCTTGATCGTACAAATTAAGAAACTACAGAACTCTACCTAATTAATTGAATTTGCTTTCCTTTATCACGCACCTTATGAAAATCTTTTCTTCAACCTCCCCCCATGAAACACAAACTATAAACCACAGCTCTACAATTCTTGAATTACTGTTTGATTAAATTATTTAATATTTTTGCGGTGACTTCCATAGCTTTTTAAGAGAAAAAAGATGGACTGGGAACCCTACAGACTAAGGCTTTTTCCATTCATGAACCCCGCATCCCAAGTCAGGATTCTCCCGTGACGACCCTACGTCCTCCCTGCACAATCGAAAAGAGATGCCGCGCTGCGGATGCAGAGCTGCCCAGAGAGGACTCCAGGCACAGTCACCGCTCAGGGAGGACTCCAGGCCAGGGCGCAGTCACCGCTCAGGGAGGGCTCCGGGCCACGGCGCAGTCCCCGCGTAGGGAGGACACCGGGCCAGGACGCGGTCCCCGCGCAGGGAGGGCTCCGGGCCAGGGCGCAGTCCACCGCGTAGGGAGGGAGGGCACCGGGCCAGGACGCAGTCCTCGCGTAGGGAGGGCTCCGGGCCAGGACGCAGTCCTCGCGTAGGGAGGGCTCCGGGCCAGGACGCAGTTCACCGCGTAGGGAGGCTCCGGGCCAGGGCGCAGTCCCCGCGTAGGGAGGCTCCGGGCCAGGGCGCAGTTCACCGCGTAGGGAGGACACCGGGCCAGGGCGCAGTCCC
The DNA here is from genome assembly GCA_004027835.1 of Alouatta palliata. NCBI lineage: Eukaryota > Metazoa > Chordata > Mammalia > Primates > Atelidae > Alouatta > Alouatta palliata. The sequence continues at coordinate 61,818 of PVKV010007611.1, forward strand.
CGCGTAGGGAGGCTCCGGGCCAGGGCGCAGTTCACCGCGTAGGGAGGACACCGGGCCAGGACGCAGTCCACCGCGCGGGGAGGACACTGGGCCAGGGCGCAGTCCCCGCGTAGGGAGGCTCCGGGCCAGGGCGCAGTTCACCGCGTAGGGAGGACACTGGGCCAGGACGCAGTCCCCGCGTAGGGAGGGCTCCGGCCTAGGGCGCAGTTCACCGCGCGGGCCAGGACGCAGTCACTGCGTAGAGAGGAGAAGGGACGCGGGGGTACCGGCTGTCAGCCCCGCCGCCATCTTATGGCTGAAAAGGACTGAGGGCTGAGCTGCGCGAAGAACTCGGGGCCAAACTCGGGGCCGCGGACTTTGAAGCCTACTGCTGGGGGGGCCCTGTCCCCCACAGCGACTTCCGACCATTTCCGACCAGCCCCTCCCTCTCTCCCCGGACGTCGGACCGGCACTCTCACCATTTCTAGCCTTCCAGGGGGTCCCGGCGTCTTAGCTGCGGATCTCCCAATACCTACAGGTCACAGGGACACAGAGGCTGGGCCTCTAGGAGCAGAGGACACAGAGCAGCGAACAGGAGACCCTGAGCTCCGCGGCAGCCAGACACAAAGGCCCCGCCAAATCCCGGAAGCCGTCCTGTCCGCTCCAGCTGCGTGCCTCATTGGACGGCTCCCAGACGAGCGATCCTGATTGGATAGTGTTTGCGGCCCCGCCCCCTCAGGCCCTGAGTGACAGAAGATGTGCTCAGATGCTGGGCAGGAAGAATGCTGATAAAGTGAAATCTAACCTGCAGCTTTTTCAGGCAGGGCTTCCTCCCTGAGTTGAGCCAGGTCCGCCCCAGAGAGCATTTGCATTTAACCTTGTGCATAACGTCATATGCATTTATAATTATACATTATGTGGGTATTCACACATGAAAATAATACAACAATTATTTTAAAATTCCAGATTTTATGACCTTTCTGAATTCTAGTCCTATGAGCAGGCAGATTGAGAGTTTAAAAAGGAGGCAATCCTCCTAAATAAAATGTGAGCCACGTGTGTATTCTAAATTTTCTTTCTTTCTTTCCTGAGTAGCTGGGATTACAGGCGCTTATCACCATGCCCAGTTAATTTTTAGTGGAGATGGGGTTTCAGCATGTTGACCAGGCTGGTCTTGAACTCTTGACCTCAGGTGATCCACTTGCCCGGGCCTCCCAAAGTTCTGGTATTACAGGCTTAAGCCACCATGCCCTGCCATATTCTAAATGTTCTAGCAGTCAAACTTCAACAAGAAAGAAGAAACAGGTGGAATTCATTCTAACCGTTGAATTAACCCAATATATCCACAAGATTACCATATTAATATGTGAGCAATATGTGACTATTAATAAAGCATATACTTTTGGAACTAAATCTTTAACTCTGTATTTACCTTTCTTTTCTTTTCTTTTCTTTTTTTTTTTTTTGAGACAAAGTTTCACTCTTGTTACCCAGGCTGCAGTGTAATGACGCAATATTGGCTCACTGCAACCTCTGCTTCCCAGGTTCAAGCGATTCTCCTGCCTCAGCCTCCTGAGTAGCTGGGGTTACAGGCAGGTAGCACCATGCCCAGCTAATTTTGTATTTTAGTAGAGATGGGGTTTCAACATGTTGGTCAAGCTGGTCTCGAACTCCTAACCTCAAGTGATCCACTCGCCTTGGCCATCCCAAGTGCTGATATTCCAGGTGTGAGCCACCTCGTCCAGACATGTATTTTACCTTTCTAGCACATGGCAGTTCAGACCAGTCACATTCCAGACACTCAGTAGCCGTACATGTTATATTAAAGTGCAGCTCTGACAGCAGGCTTTAAGGGCCTGAACATTCTTTTTCTGCCAGCGGTGAGGGAAGAGCCTCTCCCTACCAACATCTCTCTTCAGTTCTGAGGATGGAATAGAGTGTGGCCATAAAAAGAGTGGAGGACACCAGGAATAACATAACCTAAGGTTGTTAAGAGTTAATAAAATTAATATGTATATAATTAAACTAGATGTATGAAAAACAATTCTGCATAATGTACAAGCAAAAGCAAAATGTGCTTTTAATGAAGAAAGAAGAAACATTTTATGTAGTTTGAAATTATTTAATGGTTGTTTCAAATTGAAAAAACAAAAAATAGATAATATAAAAAGTTGAGACGGGCGCAGTGGCTCACGCCTGTAATCCCAGCACTTTGGGAGGCCGAGGCAGGTGGATCACGAGGTCAAGAGATCGAGACCATCCTGGTCAACATGGTGAAACCCCGTTTCTACTAAAAATACAAAAATTAGCTGGGCATGGTGGCACGTGCCTGTAGTCCCAGCTACTCGGGAGGCTGGGGCAGGAGAATTGCTTGAACCCAGGAGGCGGAGGTTGCGGTGAGCCGAGATCGCGCCATTGCACTCCAGCCTGGGTAACGATCGAAACTCTTGTCTCAAAAAAAAAAAAAAAAAAAAAAGTTGAAAAATTTATTAAAAGAGACCATAAAATATTCATGAAAATCTGCAATGGCCAAAAATGACACATTTCGTGGATTTATTTATAAGGTTTTACTAGCGTTAGCTGTAGTATTAATAATACACTAATACAAAAGTAAAAGTTGATTTTCTTTTGGACAAAAATTTTACGTATTATCAGTGACATAGTAAAATATTTTTGTTTACCTTTTGAATAAATTTAAAAACAAAGAAAGTAGAGGAAAGATAGAATTTTTCTCATGCTATCTTTCTCAGGTTTTTTTTTTTTTTTTTGAGACGGAGTTTCGCTCTTGTTACCCAGGCTGGAGTGCAATGGCGCGATCTCGGCTCACCGCAACCTCCGCCTCCTGGGTTCAAGCAATTCTCCTGCCTTAGCCTCCCGAGTAGCTAGGACTACAGGCACGTGCCACCATGCCCAGCTAATTTTTTTTTTTGTATTTTTAGTAGAGACGGAGTTTCACCATGTTGACCAGGATGGTCTCGATCTCTTGACCTCGTGATCCACCCGCCTCGGCCTCCCAAAGTGCTGGGATTATAGGCGTGAGCCACCGCGCCCGGCCCTTCTCAGGTTTTTTTTGACTGGAAAACTGAATCTCCTGTATCAAACAGTAAATGATTTTGGTTTTAAAATCTTTTAACTATCACTTTGGTTAAATAAATGACTTATTTTATGGTGATCTGTGATCCTATTTTGATAAAGTGTTTTAGCCCTCTGACATATTTGACAGGCTTCCCAACATCAATTTTACTTAAAAAGTGTCTTTTTTGGCCAGGCACAATGGCTCCTGCCTGTAATCCCAGCACTTTGGGAGGTTGAGATGGGCGGATCACTAGGTCAAGAGATGGAGACCATCCTGGCCAACATGTTGAAACCCCGTCTCTACTAAAAAAACAAAAAAATTAGCCAGGCGTCGTGGCACGCACCTGTGGTCCTAGCTACTCAGGAGGCTGAGGCAGAAGAATTGTTTGAACCCAGGAGACGGAGGCTGCAGTGAGCTGAGACTGCGCCACTGCACTCCAGCCTGGTGAGAGAGCAAGACTCCATCTCAAAAAAAAAAAAAGTATCTTTTTTTTACACCCCGAACTTTTGGATGCTATAGAGTGTCAAAGCAGCATGAAAAAGAATGATAAACAGGCCTGGCATGGTGGCTCACACCTGTAATCCCAGCACTTTGGGAGGCTAAGGGGGGTGGATCACAAGGTCAAGAGATTGAGACCATCCTGGCCAACAGGGTGAAACCCCGTCTTTACTAAAAATACAAAAATTAGGTGGGTGTGGTGGCACATGTCTGTAGTCCCAGCTACTCAGGAGGCTGAGGCAGGAGAATCGCTTGAACTCAAGAGGCGGAGGTTGCAGTGAGCTGAGATTGTGCCATTGCACTCCAGCCTGGGCCACAGAGGGAGACTCCATCTCAAAACAAACAAACAAACAGGCTGGGCACAGTGGCTCTTGCCTATAATCCCAGAACTTTGGGAGACTGAAGTGGGCAGATCATTTGAGATCAGGAATTCAAAAACCAGCCTGGCCAACATGGTGAAAACCCATCTCTACTGAAAATACAAAAATCAGCCAGGCATGATGGTGGGCACCTGTAATCCCAGCTGCTTGGGAGGCTGAGGCAGAAGAATCATTTGAGCTTGGGAGGCGGTGGCTGCTGTGAGTCGAGATGACACCACTGCACTCCAGCCGGGGAGAGCAAGACACAGTCTCAAAACAAAAAAATAACAACAAAAAGAGTGATAAACAGGATTAATTAATATGTTAACTTATGGCCGGGCTTGGTGGCTCATGTCTGTAATCCCAGCACTTTGGGAGGCTGAGGTAGGTGGATCACCTGAGGTCAGAAGTTTGAGACCAACCTCCCCAACATGGCGAAACCCTGTCTCTACTAAGAATACAAAAATTAGCTGACGTGGTGGCGAGCGCCTGTAGTCTCAGCTACTCCAGAGGCTGAGGCTGGAGAATCACTTGAACTTGGAAGGCAGAGGTTGCAGTGAGCCGAGATAGGGCCATTGCACTCCAGCCTGAGCAACAAGAGCAAAACTTCGTCTCAAAAAAAAAAAAAAGTTAACTTACATGGAAGCATTGTAAAGTAAAAATAATGTTTGCCAGGTGTGGTGGTTCATGCCTGTAATCCCAGCACTTTGAGAGGCTGAGGCAGATGGATCACCTGAAGTCAGGAGTTCTAGACCAGCCTTGCCAAGATGGCAAAACCCAGTCTCTACTAAAAATACAAAAATTAAGTCAGACGTGGTGGTGGGTGCCTGTAATCGCAGCTACTTGGGAGGCTGAGGCAGGAGAATTGCTTAAACCCAGGAGGCGGAGTTTCCAGTTATCTGAGATTGTGACACCACTCTCCAGCCTGAGTGACAGAGGAAGACTCTGTCTTAAAATACATATGTATTTGACTTCCTTCAACTTATATTTTAATAAACATGTTATTAATATTTTTGCCAAAATTGTATGAAATTTCTAAAAATCTAATAAATCAGAGTAAATGCTCTTATTCATACTTATGGTTATTATAATAAATCATTGTAGGCCACGGATATAATTGATTTCTTTTGTTTCTTTATAACCATTTAAAGTCATTTCCACCGTTAATGGCTTAATTCTGACGCAGTTTCTAAAACTTCAAAAGTATGGAAAATTCTAGAGTTCTGTGTTTTCAAGGAGGTTCATGAGAAGGTGGAAAAGGCCCAGATGAGTTGAGTACACATTTCTGATAACGTTAGAATTATATTGTTTGAATTAGGTAAAAACTATGAGAATTCAGCCAGGCGCGGTGGATCACGCCTGTGATCCCAGCACTTTGGAAGGCCAAGGTGGGCGAATCATGAGTTCAGGACTTCGAGACCAGCCTGGCCAACATGGTAAAACCCCGTCTCTACTAAAAATACAAAATATCAGATAAGCGTAGTGGTGGGTGCCTGCAGTCCCAGCTACTCAAGAGGCTGAGGCAAGAGAATCGCTTGAACCTGGGAGGCGGAGGTTTCGGTGATCCGAGATCACACCACTGTACTCCAGCATAGGGAACAGAGTGAGACTTCATTCATCACACACTCAGAAAAAAGATTGTGAGAGTTCCAGTGAAGAGACTAACACCTGTAAAACTCCTAATTTAGGCAAAACAAAAATTAGTTGAACATCAGGAAAATACTCTGCCACATTTTTATGCTAAATCAGCCAGCATTAACATTTTTTAGGCATGCCATTTGAATAAACTCTGTAGTCCAAATCAAATTACCTGTGAGAACCCGTTTTTTGTTTTTTTTTTAAGACCAAGTCTCGCTCTATTGCCCAGGCTGGAGTGCAGTGGCACAATTTCGGCTCACTGCAACGTCCGCCTCCTAGGAGAACCCCTCATTTGTTTGTGCTATGCATCTAATTTGGAGAAACAAACTTGGTATTTAAGAGAAAATAAATTCAGTGTTAAGTGTGGACCCATGAAGAACCTAGACAACCGACAGCCACTTGTTCATTCTTGAGTTCTTAAAGCTTCCGTTATTAAAAAGCTGTGCATTCTATTCATCATAGAAGATATAAAATAATCTACATTAAATATAAATTAGGCCAGGTGTGGTGGCTCATCACCTGGGTGGTCAGACAGGGATCTTATTTTACAATCCCTTCCTGAAAGCAAGGCACAGAATACACTGTCACATCACATGGGTTCTGGGCCCAGTAATATCTTAATGATGCTCAGTATGGGCAACACCCTCTCATGAGAGGCATATTACCTTAATGGTGGACCCGGTGATATGTCACAATCTTCTTTGTGGGCAGGATACAGGAAGAACAGAAGTCATATATTTTAGATGATGGATGCAGGGAGCTGTAACAGTCCCTCTGTGTGCAGGACCAAGGCAGTCACCTCCTATTCTACAAACGTGGAGCCCAGTGATTCGTCACAATCCCTAACATATGCAAAGCCCACTTAGGTGCTGGGTCAAGTAACATGTCCCAATCCTCCCTTTTGGTATGGCCCAGGCAGCAGAAGAAAGTCACATCACCTAGGTAATGAATAAACAGGTATGTCATAATACACCTGTGGACAGGGCCAAGGCAGGAGTCACATCGCCTAGGTGTTGGTGCCAACTGTATGTCAAAATACACAAAGTATGCTGGCCCCAGGTCGAAGAGGGGAGTCATGTCACCTAGGTTCTGGGCCCAGGGATACATCACAATGCCTACTTGGGCAGAGCCCAAGCAGTAGAGGAGAATTACATCACCTAGATACTGGGTCAAGAAACATGTCACAATACTTTCTGAGGGAAAGAATGAGGCAGGAGATTCACACCACCCAGGTGAGGAGCACAGAGGTATGCCACAATAACCTTTCTTAGTAGGGTTCAGGAAAAAAGTTACATAATATAGGTGCTGGACCAAGTGATAAGTCACAATTCTAATCATAGACAGATCTCAGTAAGAAGAGAGTCCAATCATCTATAAGATGGGCCCAAAGACATGTCAAAATTACCTCTGTGGGCAGGGACCAGGCAGAGGAATCACATCACCTGTGTTCTGGTGATAAGTCACTTTATTTTGTAGGCATGGCCCAGGTAAGAGGAGACAGTCACATCGCCTAGGTTCTCAGCCCAAAAATATGTCACAATCTCTTTTATGAGCAAAGCCAAGGTAATAGAGGAGAATGACATCAAATAGTTGATGGGCAAGAAGATCTGTCACAATGTCACCTGTGGGCAGGATTCAGACAGGAGACTCACATCATCTTGGGGCTAGGTTCAGCAACATGTCACAGTGCCTTTCGAGGGTAGGGTTGAGCAAGAGCAATGTCAGTTTTTTTGTTTTTGCTTTTGTTTGTTTTTGTTTTTGTTTTTTTTGAGACAGAGTCTCACTCTATTGCCCAGGCTGGAGTGCAGTGGTGCCATCTTGGCTCACTGCAACCTCCACCTCCCGGGTTCAAGCAATTCTCCTGCCTCAGCCTCTTGAGTAGCTGGGATTACAGGTGTCTGCCACCACGCCCGGCTGCTTTTTGTATTTTCGGTAGAGACAGGGTTTCACAATATTGGACCTTGTGATCTGCCCGCTTCGGCCTCCCAAAGTGCTGGGATTACAGGCATGAGCCACTGCACCTGGCCAGTGATGTCAGCTTTTTGTTGGGCCTAGCAATGTGACCTAATCTCCCCTATTGGCAGGACCTACGAAGACAAAAAGAGTCACATCAATTAAGTGCTGGGCCCGGTAAAGGATCACAATCCCCTCTGTTAGCAGGAAAAAGGCATAGAGTCACAACGCCTGGGTAATGGGTGCAGAGATACAATGCCCCCGGAAGGCAGGGCCCTGTGGTAACATAGCACGGGTAGTGAACTCAGCAGTATGTCACAATGGCCAAGGTGGGCGGGGCGTGTCAGAAGAGTCATATAACCTGGGTGAAGGACCAAGTTATATACCACGACACTTCTCCGTGACCAGCACCAAGGCAGGAGAAGAGACTCAAATCCCCTGTGTGCAGGGCCCAGCAATGTTTCAAAATGCCTCCTGCAGCCACCAAGGCCGGAGACTAGTGACACATTAAGTAGGTGCTGGTGATAAGCTGGGCAGACCCAGCCGTACGTCACCATTCTGTCTCTAGGCTGGGCCCAGGCAGGGAAGTCCAGGGATGAGACTAGCACTTCTGCACACGTCCTGGTTATAAGTGTGAGTATTAATACTTTCTGTTTTTTTTTTTTTCCTAACCACATGAGTTACAGTCTCATTGGAAGCTGGATCCGTGCATGAGAGACTCAATCCCTTCTGCAAATTGTGTTACTTTAATGGAGTTGCAGCCTCTCAGGAGTGCCAAATTTGTTTCTGAGAGTACCATCTAACTTGGAGATCAGATCCAGGTATGAGAGGTAATTTTTAAACTTTTGACTGGTTAAGGGTCTGAAATTTGGAACCCCAATAGTGGGCTGTGTTCATGTGAAACATGACAAGCCTTACTGTCAACTTACTGTGCACACCAGTGTCACAATCTCACCTGAGTGCTGGGCCCTGTTAGGACACTCTCTGTACCACTTGAGGGCTTTATGTAATATACATGAGAGTCACGATATGCTGTGATACCTTCATGCTGTGGTTGTGATTGTACCTGTGGTCCTGAGCCCAGGTATGAGAATCAACATCTTTTCAACTGGCTGGGTAAAAATAAGAGAGTCGTCACCTGCTCATAGGTTAAGTTTAGAAATGAGTCACCATTAAAACTGTGGCCAGATGTTAACAAATGACAATTCCAATTCCAATTGTGAACTACGTATCCATGTAAGATTCAAGACCTCACCAGTGGGGTCTGTCTATGTTTGAGGGTGACAGTCTTTATGGTTGGTGGTGTGTGCACATGACAAACACAATGTCACCTGTGTGCTGGGCTCTGGCGTGCCACTCTGTACCACCCAAGGGCTTATGTGAAATGCAAGAGAGCAGTAGTCTTGAATAACCTTCATACCAAGAGAAGACCCAGGGTCTTACCCATTTTTCTAAGCTAGCTATGAATAGCAGTATCTCTCCTGTTGGCTGATTTGAGGTATGAGAATCATCATTTGTGAGCTGGCCCCGGGTATATGTCACAATTTCACCTGTAGGAAGTGAGCAAGCAGGAGTGTCACATTACTTGGGTGCTAGGCTAGGGATATGCCACTATTTCTTCAGAGGACAGCTACCAGACAGTAGAGTAACCTCATCTGGATCCTTGGCCAGGGGTATTTACAGTCTTCTCCTGAAAGCAGGACACAGGCCAGCAGTGTCACATGACCTGGGTGCTACGCCCAGTGATATTTCACAAAGCTCCCTGTGAGAAAGGCCAAGGCAGGAGAGACATGGCACCTGGTTACTGGGTCTAGTGACATGTCACAATCTTTCTCGTGGACAGGGTGCAGGCAGAAGTGGAGAGTCAGATCATCTGAGTGATAGATGCAGAGATATTTCACAAGGTTCTACATCAGCAGAACACAGGAAGGAGTCTTTTATTCCCTATGTGTTGGGGCCAGTGATATGTCCTAATTCCCAATATATGCGTTGCCTGGGAAAAAAGGTGAGAAAAACTCCCAGGTTCTGAGTACAGTGATATGCCACAATCTCTTCTTTGGAAAGGTCCAAGCAGAAGAGGGTATTATGACATAACTTTTCATTCATCACCTAGGTGTTCTACGTGATGAATACTAGAGAGTAGCATTACCTAGGTTTGTGATCAAGCCCCATGTCACAATACACAATGTATGTGGGGCCCAGGCAAGAGAGAAGAGAGTTATATTACCTAGCTGCTTGGCTCAGCAGTCCATCACAGTGTTCTCAAGAGCAGAGCCCAAGCAGTAGAGAAGAGTCACGACACCTATTTGCTGGGCCCAGAGATAGTTCATAGTCTCTTCTATGAGCAAAGTCAATGTAAGAGAAGAGAAATGCACATCAAATAGTTGCTGGGTCAGAGATATCACAATGCCCCATGTTGGCAGAATCTAGTAACAAGACACCTCATTTGATGCTGAGCTAAGAAATATGTCACAATGCCTTCAAGGTAAGGTCCAAGGCAAAAGTGTAATGTCACCTTCATTCTGAGCATGCCAATAAGTCAAAATCCCCCTTTGGGCAGAACTAAGGAAGAGAAAAAGCATCACATTAGCTAGGAGCAGGGTTCAGAAATGGGTAAAAGGCCTCCTGAGTGAGCAAAAACCAGGCAGGAACAGGGAGTCCGAACACCTGATTAATGAGTGCAGAGATATGTTGCAATGCCCCCTGTAGAAAGGCCTGGCAGAAGGGTGATGGCACCGGGGTATTGGAAGCTGCAATATGTCAAAATGGTCAATGTAGGCAGAAGAGTCACGTGACCTGGGTGCGGGGGCCAAGCAATATGTCACGGATGTGCTCTCTGTGGGCAGCTCCAAGGCAGAAGCATAGATCACATCCCCTAAGTGTGGGGCCCTGAACACACATCCCATGCTCATGGATGGATAGAGTCAAAATTGTGAAAATAACTATACTGCCAAAAGCAATCTACAAATTCAATGCAATTTTCATTAAAATATCACTGTCATTCTTCATGAAACAAGAAAAAGCAAGCCTTAAGCTTATACAGAATGAAAAAAAGAGCCTACGTAGCCAAAGCAAGACTAAGCAAAAACTACAAATCAGCAGGCATCACATTACATGACTTTAAACACTGTATTACAAAGCCATAGTTACCAAAACCACATGGTACTGGTATAAAAATAGGTACACAGACCAATGGAAAAGAATAGCAAACCCAGAAATAAAGCCAAATACATACAGCCAACTGATCTTTGGCAAAGTAAATAGACACAAAAAGTAGGGAAAAGACACTCTATTCAACAAATGGTGCTAAGATAATTGGTAAGCCACATGCAGAATTGTAGGGAATCCATGAGCCCTACACACTGGTGCTCCAGAGTGTAGGAATCCATGAGTCCCGAATTGGGCACCAGAATGTAGGGAGTCAGCCCTACATCACCCGTGGGTGTCCTGAGGTCTGTGGCAACAAAGGAATGAGAAAACAACAGATTAAGAGAGAAAGTGGGACCAGGGGGCCATCACTGTATTACGCTGGAGGTGACAGTGAAGGCCCTGAGCTCTGATCATCCACACTGTTTATTATTAGAAGATAGCATCAGAAAAACCCTTCTAGACATTGGCTTAGACAGAGAGTACATGACAACCCAAAAGCAATTGCAAGAAAAACCAAAATAAATAAATGGGACTTAATTAAACTAAAAAGCTTCTGCACAGCAAAATAAATAATCAGCAGAGTAAACAGACAACCTACACAGTGGGAGAAAATGGTCACAATCTATACATCCAACAAAGGACAAATATTCTGAATCTACAAGGAACTCCAACAAATCAGCAAGGAAAAAAATAATGCCATCAAAAAGTGGGTAAAATATGAATAAACAATTCACAAAAGGAGATATATAAATGGCCAATAAACCTATAAAAATGGTCAACATTGTTAATTATCAGGAAAATATAAATCAAAATCAAAATGTCATACCACCTCACTCCTGCAAGAATGGCCATAATTAGAAATATATTATGTGGTTGAACAGGAGCATTTTTACACTGTTGGTGGGAATGTAAACTAGTGCAACCACTATAGAAAACAGTACGGACATTCTTTAAAGAACTAAAATTAGGGTGGGGTGCTGTGGCTCACCCCTGTAATTCTAACACTTTGGGAGGTCGAGACGGGTGGATTATTTGAGGTCAGGAGTTCAAGATCAGCCTGGCCAATGTTGTGAAACCCCATCTCTACTAAAAATGCAAACATTAGCTCACTGGTAGCGGAGCACACCTGTAACCCTAGACACACTAGTGGCTGAAACAGGAGAATCCTTTGAATCCAGGTGGCAGAGGTTTTGGTGAGCTGAGATCACGCCATTGCACTCCAGTCTTGGTGACAGAGTGAGACCCTGTCTTCCCCCCAAAAAATAATACTGAAAGTAGAGCTAACATTTGATCCTGTAATCCCAATACTGTATATCTACACACAGAAAAAAGAAGTCATTATATGAAAAAGACACAAGCATATTCCCATTTACAGCAGCATAATTTGCAATTGCAAAAATATGAAACCAGCCTAAATGCCCCTCAACCAATGAGTGAATAAAGAAAATGTGATATATATATATATATATATATATATATATATATAAAATGGAATACTACTCAGCCACAAAAAGGAACAAAATAGTGGCATTCACAGCAATCTGGATGGAGTTAGAGACCATTATTCTAAGTAAAGTAACTCAGAAATGAAAAACCAAATATCATATGTTCTTTCTCACAGGTGGGAGGAAAGCTATGAGCATGCAAAGGCATAAGAATTACATAACTAGCCAGGCGCAGTGGCTCACGCCTGTAATCCCAGCACTATGGGAGGCCAAGGCGGGTGGATCACGAGGTCAAGAGATCAAGACCATCCTGGTCAACGTGGTGAAACCCTGTCTCTACTAAAAATACAAAAATTAGCTGGGCATGGTGGCACATGCCTGTAGTCCCAGCTACTTGGGAGGCTGAGGCAGGAGAATTGCTTGAACCCAGGAGGCGGAGGTTGCGGTGAGCCGAGATTGCGCCATTGCACTCCAGCCTGGGTAACAAGAGCGAAACTCTGTCTCCAAAAAAAAAAAAGAATTACATAACTAACTCTGGGGACTCAGGAGGGAGAGTGGAAGAGGGGCAATGAATAAAAAATACACATTGGGTACAGTCTACACCAGAGATGGGTACACCAAAATCTCAGAAATCACCACGAAAGAACTTACCCATGTAACCAACACCACCCATACCCCCAAAACTGTATAAATAATAACAAAAACAAACCGTAAGTTTATATGCTTTGAGATTTTAAATTTTTATTTATTTATTTATTTTTGAGACGGAGTCTCACTCTTGCCTAGGCTGGAGTGCAATGGCATGATCTCAGCTCACTGCAACCTCCGCCTCTCGAGTTCAAGTGATTCTCCTTGCCTCAGACTATTGAGTAGCTGGAATTACAGGCAGACGACATGACGCCTTGCTATTTTCTGTATTTTTAGTAGAGATGAGGTTTCCCCACGTTGGCCAGGTTGGTATCGGGAACTCCTGACCTCACGTGATCTGCCCACCTCTGCCTCCCAAAGTGCTGGGATTACAGGCATGAGCCACCACAGCTGTCCTGCTTTGACATTTTTTTTAACCAAAGGGTCTCACTCTGTCATTTAGGATGAAATGCAGTGGCTTGATCACTGTTCACTGCAGCTTTGACATCCTGGACTCAGGCAACCCTATCTCTGCCAACCCTATCTCAGCCTTTGGAATAGCTGGTACTACAGGTTCAGGCCAGCATGCCCAGCATGTGTATATATGTATATATATAGATATATATACACACACACACACTTTTTTTTTTTTTTTTTTGCCAGAGTCTTGCTCTGTCACCCAGGCTGGAGCACAGTGGTGTAATCTTGGCTCACTGCATCTTCCGCCTCCCAGGTTCAAGCAGTTCTCCTGCCTCAGCCTTCCAAGTAGCTGGGATTACAGGCACGCACCACTACGCCCCGCTAATTTTTGTATTTTTAGTAGAGAAGGGGTTTCACCATGTTGGCCAGGCTGGTCTTTAAATCCTGACTTCGTGATCCGCCTGCCTCGGCCTGCCAAAGTGCTGGGATTATAGGCATGAGCCACCACGCCCGGCAATATTTGTATTTCTTGTAGACATGGGCTTTTGCCATGTTTTCCAGGCTGGTCTTGAATTTCTGGGCTTAAAATGTCTTTCTGGCTTGGCTTCCCAAAGTGTTAAGATTACAAGCATGGGCCAGGCGCAGTGGCTCACTTCTGTAATCCCAGCACTTTGGGAGGCTGAGGCAGGCAGATCACTAGGTGTCAGGAGTTTGAGACCAACCTGACCAAAATGGTGAAACCCTGCCTCTACTAAAAATACAAAAATTAGCTGGGCATGATGATGCAGCTTGTAATCCCAGCTACTTGGGGGCCTGAGAAGGAGAATCCCTTGAACTGGGAGGTGGAGGTTGCACTGAGTCAAGATAGTGACACTGCACTCCAGCCTGGGCGACAGAATGAGACTCTGTCTCAAAAAAAACAAAAAGAAAGAAAGAAAGAAAGAAAGATTACAAGCATGAGCCACCATGCTACATGTTTGACCAGAATCTTATTTTTATAACATGTAAAATAGCTAAAGATAGATGTTTTAGTTAACAAAAAATTTCAAGAAACTTTTTATTAAAAATATTAAATGGTTTTATCTGCAAATACAGATACAAAACAATTCAAAATTACTTCCTAGTGATTTTACTAAAATTAGGTTGGTAAGAGTTAATGTAATTAATATATATATATAATTAGAACTACTAGATGTACAAAAAGGAATTCTGTAGAGAGTGTATATACAAAAAAGAAAAATGTACTTTCGATGAAGAAAGTTAGAAACATTTAGTGTAGTTTGAAACTTCTTAATGGTTGCTTTACAGTGAAAAAATAAAAAGAATGTAGATAAAAATAAAAGTTTTAATAATTAATTATAATACTTTATAAAATATTTGTGGAAGTCTAGAGTAGCCAAAGATGACAGATTTGATAGATTTTTATAAGATTTTATTAAAATTAGCTTTAGCAGCTGGGCATGATGGCTTACGCCTATAATCCCTGCACTTTGGGAGGCCGAGGTGGGTGGATCATCTGAGGTCAGGTTTCAAGACCAGGCTGCCAACATGATGAAACCCCATCTCTACCAAAAATATAAAAAGTTAGCTGGATGTAGTGGCAGGCACCTGTAATCCCAGCTTCTAGGGAGGCTGAGGCAGGAGAATCACTTGAACCTGGGAGGTGGAGGTTGCAGTGAGCCGAGGTTGCACTAGTGCGCTCCAGTTTGGGCAACAAGAGCAAAACTCCCTCTTAAAAAAAAAAAGAAAGAAACAAAGAAAATTAGTTTTAGCATTGATAATACAAAGTTTATTTTCTCTTGAACAAAATTTTTATGTATTATTAAAATTATGCAGTAAAATATTTTTGTTCACCCTTTGAAGACATCTAAAAACAAAGAGAGTAGAGAAGAAATTGAATTATTTTCATGTTTTTCTCAGGTTTTTTGACTAGAAAACTGAATCTCTTGTATCAAACAGTAAATGATTTTGTTTTAAAAATCTTTTAATTATCACTTTGGCTAAATGAGTGACCTTTATTTTGTGGGTGCCTGTGATCCCATTTTGGCCAAGTGTTTTAACCTTTACACATATTTGACAGGCTTCCTAAATCAAATTTTAGCTTATAAATTTTCTTATTTTATGACCCCTAACTTTTGGATGTTACAGAGAGCAGCTTCCAAAGAGTAATAAATGCAGCTTCCAAAAGAGTAATAAACAAAATTATTTAAAACGTTAAATTATATAGGAAGCATTGTCAAATTAAAAATGATGTTTGGGGCCGGGCGTGGTGGCTCACACCTGTAATTCCAGCACTTTGGGAGGCTGAGGTGGGTGGATCATGAGGTCAAGAGATCGAGACCATCCTGGCCAACATGTGAAACCCTGTCTCTACTAAAAATACAAAAATTAACTGGGCATGTTGGCAGATGCCTGTAGTCTCAGCTACTTGGGAGGCTGGGGCAGGAGAATCGCTTGAGCCCAGGAGGTGGAGGTTGCAGTGAGCCGAGATCACGCCATTGCACTCCAGCCTGGGTAACAGAATGAGACTCTCTCTCAAAAAAAAAAAAGATGTTTGACCTTCTTTATCTTATATTTTAATAAATATGTTATCAATTATTCCAAAATTATATGAAATTTCTAAAAATGTAATATATTTGAGTGTATGCTATTAGTCATAATTATGGTTGCTATGATAAATTATTGTAGGCCACAGATACAATGAATTTCTTTTCATCTGTTCTTTTATAATCATTTAAAGTCATTTCCATTGTTAATGGTTTAATTTTAATATCGTTTTTTGTTTGATTGTTTGCTTGAGACAGAATTTTGCTCTTGTCACCCAGGATGGCGGTCTGCCTCCTAGGTTCAAGCAATTCTCCTCCCTTAGCCTCCCGAATAGGTGGGATTTCATGTGCACACCACCACACCCAGCTAATTTTTGTATTTTTAGTAGAAATGAGGTTTTGCCATGTTGACCAGGCTGATCTTGAACACCTGACCTCAGGTGATCTACCTGTCTCGGCTTCCCAAAGTAATGGGATTACAGGCCTGAGTCACCATGCCTGGCTAATTTTCTAAAAACTTCAAAAATATGCAATTTCAGGTGTGAGCCACCACATTGGGCCCAGCTGACCTATTTCTAATCCTGATTTTGGACAGGGCCTTTCAGCCAGAAAACTGATACTTAAAGTGATTTTCTGTCGACCAGAAGCATGTACTTGGGATCATAAAATAAACTTAAACTTCATCGGCCTGACACGGTGGCTCATGCCTGTAATCCCAACACTTTAGAAGGCCTAGGAGGGTGGATCATCAGGTCAGGGTTTTGAGACCAGCCTGGCCAACATGGTGAAACCTCGTCTCTACTAAAGATACCAAAAATTAGCGGGGCGTGGGTGCCTGTAATCTCAGCTACTTAGGATGCTGAGGCAGGAGATTCGCTTGAACCAACCTGTAATCTCACCTACTCAGAATGTTAAGGCAGGAGAATTGCTTGAACCGGGGAGGTGGAGGTTGCAATGAGCCAAGATCGTGCCATTGCACTCCAGCCTGGGCAACAGGGTGAGACTCTCTCTCAAAAAACAAGCAAACAAACAAACTTTATCTCTGTGCTGTGCCACTTGGGTTGGAGGAAGCAGGTTTAAGCGGCTTCTCTTGCATTTTTGTTACTAAATTTCATTGTATTGATTTTTTTGTTCCCAATCAGTGATCTTACTTCCAAAATATTTTCAAAATATGTATTTAAAATCTTTTTTTTAAAAAGGGGGTTTCTGGTGTGCATTCATAGAGTATAGTTTTATATGTAGAGGATTTTGCAGCTAACCTTATGTATGAACAAACTTATGCCTTGATAGATGAAAGATGAAGGGCCTATGTGGCTGAGAAATTTTTATGAGACATTTGTTATCTCATAATATCAGAAACAGAATATTCATCTACTGGCCTTATCTTACTTCATAAGTTAAACAGAATTTATTCAGAATAGGTTAAAGAGCATTGCCGGGAAGCCATTTCTCTTCTGAATGGGCATCATTTTATTATGGTTTAGAGTAAATGCGGAAATGGTTAAAACTTTATCTTCCATAATAGGCTCTAGAGCAGATTCTACCGTCAAGGCTATGGTTACACAATATACTTTAAATTTTCTTACTAAAGTTGTGACAAATAATAGAATTTCTCTAGATTACTTACTGGATAAATAGAAAAGTATTAGCAGTTGCTAATACTTGAAGTCGCAAATGGAGAAATAGATCAGGTATTACAGAGATTCACTTACAGGGGATTACTTGACAGGCTGCTTGGTTGAAATGAGTAGACCATTTACCTAGCTAATTATTTGATCTATTTAATTTTAGTTAGTTGGTTCATGGGGACACTGGCTAAAAAGCGTACAGCAAACTCCTGATATTATTCTTCTGATAGTCAAAATAGTAGTCTCCCTACTACCGCGTAATCTCTCAAAAGTTTTAACTGTTTGCATGTGGTCTACTGTAGAATGTCAAATAGTCTCTCTTTAACTGGAATGACAAAACCCCAAAGACATATGTGACCATGAGGACACAATGCCCCTATGAATGACATGATAAGGAAGAAAAACCAAAATAATAAAAACTGAACGTTGCGCTAAGGCCCTGAATTTTGGTCACACTTTGACCTATATGAGAACTTAACCAAAAAGGATATCTTTTTTCTTTTTTAAAATTGTTTAATTCAGTCTCTGTAGAGACTGTCAAAAATTGCCAATGTGGACTATATTTCAGGTCATCCTGGTGGTTATTGGGAAAAGTTTTCAAGTAACAATAATTGTACGTTGGATAAACCTCATTGGCTATGATACTGCCACTGTGCAAAGCTAAAAAAAAAGGGGGGGGGATATTTTAAAAATGAAATTATTAGATTCCACCATTGTGGACTGAACTAGGCCCAAACAAACCAAACTAAACTAAAGTGAAGTCCTTATGCTAAATGTCACACAATCAAACTAAAAATTTAAAGAAATTGGTAGATCCTAAAACTGGACAGGTTGGTTTTTTTCTTCTGCAAATAACAGATATCAACTTGAAGAGCTCCCCTCCACTATAACCCTTTTTAAAAAAATAAGAATTGGCCAGGTGCGGTGGCTCACACCTGTAATCCCAGCATTTTGGGAGGCCGAGGTGGGTGAATCATGATGTCAGGAGTTTGAGGCCAGCCTGGCCAAATGGTGAAAACCTCTCTCTTAAAAACAAACAAAAAAAAGAACTTGAAGTCTTTGTTTCCTCTTTATAAACCCACAATTCTGCTATTTCAAAGTGGAATTTGAAACTAAATAAGTACTTTTTTTTTTTTTTTTTTTTTGAGATGGAGTTTCACTCTCGACACCCAGGTTGGAGTACAGTGGCACGATCTCAAGGTGAGGTTTCACCATGTTGGTCAGGCTAGTCTCGAAATCCTGACCTCAGGTGATCCACCTGCCTCGGCCTCCCAAAGTGCTGGGATTACAGGTGTGATCCCCACGCCTAGCCAGTAAGTACATTTTTGGTGGTGACAGATTGGTATCAATGTCTACAATTTCGGTGTAACTCTCAAAATTGAGAATATGAACAAATGAGATAAATTGTTTAATTATAGCCTAAAGCTGCCCACTTTCATGTTTAATTTTGGTCGACAGGGCTTTTTGTACATAGTAAACTGAAACCTAACTAGATATGTAATTAGGCTGTAACCCATTCTTGTACCAACCACTGTGTTTTTGACAATAAAGTAACATAAACTGTTCCAACTATGTTCAAACAAGGCAAATTCCAAGCTGTAATCACTCTGGCTGTTTCTGCATCTCACTTTCGTTTTCTGTGTGTCACTTTGCTTTTTCTGTCCATAAATCTTTTTCTACCACACGGCTGTGCTGGAGTCTGCCAGATTTGCAAATCATTCTTCGCTCAATTAAACTTTGTTAAATTTAATTTCTCTAACTTTTTTTTAAGTTTTAGAATTTTTTTGTGAGGAAAAATAAAGAATGTGTTATTGGGGTTTGATTTTGAGAAGCAAGGTACCCCTGTTGACAGCCCCAGAAGCAGAAGCGCACCCCAGGGAGCACAGCTGTCTAGTCAACTAGCAGCTGATGATACATGCCTGAAGGAGCTCAGCTGAAAACAGAATGGCCCGCTGAGCCCAGCCTAAATTGGTGATCACCTCAATTATGAGCTAAGAAGTTCTGGATGGTTTGTTATGCTGCAATAGCTAAATAGCACATGCACCCAGTGCAGATAGGATGCCAAGATTTAATCACCAGCTGATTACTAGTTACCTTCTAACAGTTGGTCCCATAAAGATACTGGTTTTTCTCCTTATTCAAAGTTGAATGTCTTGTAAGAGATATTGAGTAATGCAGAAATACATGTAGACATGCCTGCAAGTGATTTGGGCTTACACTCACACAGTTCCCCAAACCAAAGGAGAAAACAGATAACCACAGCTTGACTATTAGGGCAAAGGGCAAATAGCAAAATAAGCTTGCCTTTCATCTATTTTCTCCATATTTAAATATTGGAGGTAAAGACTGGGGACATGGGCATGCGTGGTGGCTCACTCCTGTAATTCCAGCACTTTGGGAGGCCGAGGTGGTCGGATCACCTGAAGTCAGGAGTTTGAGACCAGCCTGGCCAACATGGTGAAATGCCATCTCTACTAAAAATTCAAAAATTAGGCCAGGTGTGGTGGCTCACACCTGTAATCCCAGCACTTTGGTAGGCAAGGCGGGTGGATGACAAGGTCAGGAGTTCAAGACCAGCCTGGCCAAGATGGTGAAACCCTGTCTTTACTAAAAATACAAAAATTAGCCGAGCGTAGTGGCAGTTGCCTTTAATCCCCATCTACTAGGGAGGCTGAGGCAGGAGAATCACTTGAACCCATGGGGTGGAGGTTGCAATGAGCTGAGATCACGCCACTGCACTCCAGCCTGGGAGACAGAGTGAGAGTCCATCTCAAAAAAAAAAAAAAAATTTAGCTGGGCGTGGTGGCAGGTGCCTGTAATCCCAGCTACTCTGGAGGCTGAGGCACTAGAATCACTTGAATCTGGGATGGAGGTTGCAGTGGGCTGAGATTATAGGATTGCACTCTAGCCTGGGCAACAGAGTAAAACTGTCTCAAAAAAAAAAAAAAAAAAAGACTGGGGGCAGATCTGTAGACATAGAGCTTTCTTCTTCTGGGGCCCCATCATCCTTTGTTCACTGTCTGATCTCTTGAAGAAAGGTGGGCAAAAGGTCGTCTCCCTGTTGTTATTTTATTCCTGCTGCTCTCTGCTCTTTCTACGGCCACTATCTTCTCTACCCTCTGACTAAAGAGATGTTGATATTTTCCCCTCATTTATGGCAGAAAAAGGATGTTCACGATTGGTGTGGTGGCATGCCTGTAATTCCAGCACTTTGGGAGGCAGCGGTACAGAAGGATCACTTAAGGTCGGGAGTTCGAGTCCAGTCTGGCTAACATGGTGAAATATCGTCTCTACTGAAAATACAAAAATAAGCTGGGCATGGTGTCACATGCTGGTAATCCCAGCTACTGGGGAGGCTGAGGCAGGAGAATTGCTGATCTGGAAGGTGGAGGTTGCAGTGAGCCAAGATTGCACCACTGCACTCCAGCCTGGGCATAAGAGCAACACTCTGTCTCAAAAGAAAAGAAGAGAAAGAAAGAAAAAAAAAGAGAGAAGAAGAGAAAATAAAGAAAAAGAAAAGAAAAGAAAAGGGATGTTCAGGCTTCTCATCTTCCACTGTCAGAGCCGCACTTCAATGTGGCAGCTATTGGCCATTTGTGGCTACTGGGTGCCTGGAATGTGACTGGTCTGAACTGTGATATGCTAGAAAGATAAAATACACAGTTTCAAAATACTTTTTCCAAAAATATGTATACTTCATTACTAATTACATATTGCTCACATATTAAAACGATAAAAATTTGGATATATTGGGTTAATTAAATTTCCACAATAAATTCCTCCTGTTTTTTTTCTTTTTAACATTTTTCTACTAGAAAATTTAGAATTCACAGGTAGCTCACATTCAATTTCAGAGGACTGCCTTTTTAAACAAGTATGAGGCTACCCGCTCAAAAGAGGAAAAGCCAGAGAGCTCATAAAATCGGAACATTTTAAATAATTGTTATTGCATTATTTTCATATGTTAATAGCCATATAGTATATTATTTATAAAAGCATACGACCTTATACACAAGGTTATATGCAAATACCCTCTGAGGTGGAGCTGGCTCAGCTCAGGGAGGAAGCCCTGCCGGAGAAGGCTGCTGCTTGGATTGCACTGTTTTTTCTGTCAGCCCAGCAGCTGAGCACATCTTCTGTCACTCAGGGCCTGAGGGGGTGGGGCCCTAAACTTTATCCAATCAGAGATGCTGGGCTGGGAACCGTCCAATCAGGCACGCAGCTGGAGGGGACAGGCTGGCTTCCGGATTTGGCGGGGCCTTTGTCTCAGGCTTCAGCCGGAGCGCCTCCTCTTCTCTTCACTGCTCTGTGTTCTCTGCTCCTAGAGGCCCGGCCTCCGTGACCCCGTTACCTGCAGGTACTGGGAGATGCACAGTTAAGACGCCGGGAATCCCCGAAGCCAAGAAATGGTGAGAGTGCGGGATCGACATCCCGAGACAGGGGGAGGGCCTGTTTGAACTGGTGGGAAGTGACTGGCGGGACTCGGGCCTCCCAGCCCTCGGCTCCCAAATCCGCGCTGCCCCAGTTCTCCTCGGCGCAGCCCGGCCCTCAGTCCCCTTCAGCCGTAAGATGGCGGCCGGGCTGACAGCCGGACCCCGGGCGTCCCGTCTCCTCCCCGCGCAGCGACTGTGCCCTGGCCTGGAGCCCTCTCGGGGCAGCTCTGCACTCGCAGCGCCACATCTCTCCCCGAGTGTGCGGGGACCACGGGAGGGTCGTCAGGGGAGAATCGTGACGCGGGGTGCGGGGCTCATCAATGGGAAGAGCTTTGACCCGTGGGCTCCCAGTCGCTCCTTTTTTCTATTAAGAATTCATGAAAGTCACTGGAAAAATATTTAAAAATGTAATAGAAGTGTGGTTCAAAAATTATGGAGCACCCGGCTATGATTTGTAGTTTGTGGTCCATGGAAGGGGCTTGAAGGAAAGACTTCAAAGAGGTGTGTGATGAATAAAACCAAATTCAATAATGTTAGGTGCAGTTACATAGCTTCTTAATTTGTAAGATCAGGGTGCAGATTTTCTGGTTATGTAATTACAGGGTACTTGGCAGCTTACAGTTGGTTAAGAGTGAATTTTATTTACCCCAGTGTAATAATTTACAAAAAATACAGCGTATTCGAGTTAGATCTTTCTAAAAGGAGAAATCTAGGGATGGAGCCACCTCAGTCTAATTGCCTGGCACTTAATTATTTTCACACTCTAAGGGGACTGATTTTCCCTTGCATTTTTTCACCTGTGTCCCCAAGCAGAGTCTCAAGACTGCTCCCCATTCCCCATTCCTCCAGCCTGACTGACTTGCAGTAAAATACTAAATTTCCACTTTCTGACATTTTCAAATGTCAGTTCTTCTCCCTAATTCACATTATTAATTTATCCTTTACTGTATATTTTTGATACTGTATTTAAATTAATTTTTTGAGAAATCATTGGATGGTACTTTTTAAAAGTTTTGTTTTCTGTTTGTAAGAATTTTCTGTAAGAAGAAAGCAAAGACTAATCCCCAGACACTGTATTGCTGTGCCTCTTTTCCTTTTATCTTCCCTAGGCACAGAGATCTTTTTTTTTTTTGGAGACGGAGTCTCACTTTGTCACCGAGGCTGGAGGGCAGTGGGACAATCTCGGCTCACTGCAACCTCTGCCTCACGGATTCAAGCAATTATTTGCCTCAGCCTCCCGAGTAGCTGGGATTACAGGTGCCCACCTCCACACCCTACTAACTTTTGTGTTTTTAGTAGAGATGGGGTTTCACCATGTTGGCCAGGCTGGTCTCGAAATCCTGACCTCGGCCTCCCAAAGTGCTGGGATTACAGGCGTGAGCCACCCACCCGGTAGCAGACATCTTTTCAAAATTTTTGAGGGTCAGGGTTTCCCTTTGGAAGCTTTATAGGGTGATGTGTCCTCAACCATCCATCAGATTTTTCCTGGTCTTGGGTTTCAGTACTGTCTGGGAATAAACCATGATACCCACCATGGCTATGTCTGCTACAATGTCTAATAAATATCAGCTCCTGGGACATTTTCTTCCACAGGACAGCCTGAGGTACGAAGTGTAGCCTCTCAAGGGAGAAGGTGGATGCCCTGGGCTGAGAGGAATCTCCTGGTGTGCTCAGTGAAAAGTTGACCTTCGAGACATTAAGATTGTCTTCACCAAACTCAGCTTCCATTTCTTGGGGACACATTTCTGGTCAATCAGATGCTGGTGTTGAGGGAAAAACACAAATCATTCTGCCCTTTGGATTCTCTAAGGGAGGCAGAAAAATAGGGAAAAATATTATTTAAAAATAGTGAAAGACAAATAGTGAAAAATTTGTAACAGAAACGAAAAGGTAAGAAAATATTTAAATGGTATAAACGAGGCGAGTTTCAAAAAAATCGATATCTGAGTGTATTCTGTTTGTTAAAACTTCTCATTTACTATTTTGTTTTCCAGACTGAGTTTTGTAATTGTCACGGGTGGTTTTTTTTATGACTGGGTAATTTCTTTTCTTTTCTTTTTTCTTTTTTTTTTTTTTTGAGACAAAGACTCACCCTGTTGCCCAGGATGGAGTGCAGTGGCAAAATCTCAGCTCACTGCAGCCTCCATCTCCTGGGTTCAAGAGATTCTCCTGCTTCAGCTCCCCGAGTAGCTGAGACTACAGGCACGTACCACCGTGTTCAGCCAATTTTGGTATTTTTAGTAGAGATGAGGTTTCACCATGTTGGCCAGGCTATTCTCAAACTCCTGACTTCAGGTGATCAACACACCTTGGCCTCCCAAAGTGCTGGGATTACAGGCGTGAGCCACCGCCCAGCCTAGCTGGGTAATTTCAAACAGAATTCCTAGCCTTAACTTTTAGAATGCTAGGAAATAGAGGAAATCTCTTTTCCATTTGGGCTTTAGAAAATGAATACATTTCTGGCCAGGTGCAGTGGCTCAGGCCTATAATCCTAGCACTTTAGGATGCTGATGGGGGCAGACCTGATGTCAGGAGTTCGAGGCCAGCCTGGCCAATATGGCGAAACCCCGTCTCTACTAAAAATATAGAAATTAGCCGGGGTGTTGGTGCATGCCTGTAATCCCAGCTACTTGGGAGACTGAGGCAAGAGAATCTCTTGAACCTGGGAGGGTGGGAGTAGGGGAGGAGGCCTAGGCAAAAAAGCGAAACTCTGTCTCAAAAAAAAGAAAGAGAAAAAAGAAAAAGGAAAGAAACGAATATATTTCCACAAGAAAATGTGGTAGATAATTGGTGACGTTACAAAGATTCATAAAAACATTAGTTCCTGTTTTTGAACGGTAAATTTGTGACAGTGAATATTTCTAGTCTATACCCTGTTATCTTGATTTCTGAGTTTCATGCTAAATTTTATGAGATGAAACTTGGTATCTTCTAGAAGTGTTTCCATGTGACTAATTGTTTACCTCATAATTTTTAATGGAAATAATAAAACAGCACATTTATTATTTAAAGGAATACTTTTGCTTTTCTTATTGAGATGTAAAATATAAGCATCTTTAAAAAAGTCCTCCTCTTATATGAACACTGTGTTTGAGTTATTTTGCTGGATTTTCTAACTCTTAGTTTCAAAAGCCAAGTGAATAGCTCAGATGTGAAAATTAAAGCTTGAGCCCAGTGACTCCAAGCTAAGGCTAATATTGAGCTTGCGAAAGGAGGTTATTAAAGGCTCAGTTCTTTCTGGGGATCCTCCCCTGCAGATGTCCCAGGCTTCTCAACCCAGCCATAGAAAAAGCCTTTATTCTGAGAGAAGCTACAGAGCCCTGGCAAGCTGGGGACCCACAGGCAAATGCAGCTAAGGTTAAGATGGAAGGGAATTGGGAGGGTCTTACTGAAGATGAAGTTGTTACTGTTTTGGGGTAGTTTCTAGAGCTTGTAAAATAAAACACAGATGTATGTAAAAAATATACTTGAATTCCAAAGGAAGAAGCACCAACTATAAATCTTTAAAGATTGCAGAGTTTAGGCAGACAAGAGCTTTCTTTCATAGGGAGAAGCAAACAAGATGAAAGTGGGTGGGGAATGGCAAATTGAGAGTCAAAAAATTAGATTCTAGATTAGCAAATGTTTTACCCTGGAGTCAGCATGTTCTTAGGAGGGGCATAAAATGGGGTTCTGTGTTGGCTCATACTGAAGGAAGCTCAACATTCAGGAGCCTGTGGGAAGGAGAGAAACTTAAGTAAAGTTTGATTTAAAAAGTATTTTATTTTGAAAACTGAAGGCAAATTCAGCTCATTTTTTATAAAGAAAAAAATGTGTGGAGTCTCTTTCTGGCTGTGACAAGTAAGAAAAGAGCACCCACTGTCTAAGTCATAATGGGAAGGTGTTTCTTTCCATAAACTGTTCTTGGAGAACCCAAAGGATGGAGAATTTTGTTAATCACAGCTTTTTACCAGGAGTATCCATGTGCTTCGTCTTTCCCCACTTCCATTTTTTGTCATCCTATACCTTCCATTGACTTTCTGGGTCTTTTGCTTTTCCTAGGTGTATCTTTTATAATAAACTAGTCAACATAACTACAGTGTTTTGTTTAGTTCTGTGAGAAGCTCTATCATATTATATCATATTATATAATTGGAGGGAGTTTATAAGAGTTTCCAACTTCTAAACAGTAGGTCAGAAGCATAGATGAGCCCTTGGGGTTTGTGACTGGAGTCTGCAGTGAGGACAGTGTTGTGGGGCTAAGCCCTGAATCACGGTCTGTGCTGTCGCTGGATGGTGTCAGAATTCAAATATTAGGCAACTAGTTGGTGTTGGAGAATTGCTTGGTGTTCACCAATCTACAGAGACAGATATCACAGAGGCCTGGCCTGGAATGGAACTCTGGGTGTCTGAAAATGGGAGGCTCTGATCTCCTGTACACAGGCTGTCACACTGCCCATTGTCCTGTGATTCCAGGTCTCCTCCCACGGAGAGAGTGGACTGAAAACTTAGAGGAAATTAGCTCTGATAACAGACCGTCTTTTTCTACAGCTGCCACCCCAGGATTTCCACTCACTCACAAACATACCCCCTAGAAATTAATGTGTCCACACTCCTCCCAGGGCTAGGCACCACCCTCAGGAATTTCCCCACAGCATTTTTTATCCTAGGCCTGAGCCACCATGCCTGGCCTAGTTTTTGACTTTTTAATAATAGGCATTCTGATTGGTATCATTATTATTGGTATCAGAATTAGTATCTGATTGGTATCATGAGATGGTGTCTCGTGATTTTTCTTTGCATTTCTCGAATGATTAGTTGTGAGCATGTTTTCATATGCTTGTTTCACAAGTATGTCTTCTTTTGAAAAGCATCTATTCATATTTTTTTGCCTACTAAATGAGGTTTTTTTTTTGGTAGATTTAAAAAAATTCCTTATAAATTCTGAATAGTAGACCTTTGTCGGAAGCATAGTTTGCATATATTTTCTTTTTATTTTGTAGGTTGGTTGTTTACTCTGTTGACAGTTTGCTTTGCTGTGAAGAGGCTCTAGTTTCTTTAGGTCTCATTTATCAAGTTTTGCTTTTGTTGCAATTGAATTTGGTATCTTCATCATAAAATCTTTGCCAGTTCCTATGTCAATAATATTTTCTTTATCCAATTGACATAGGTATTTTTTAAATTATGTTTCAAGGTTTTATTTACAATTTTATGTTCTACATTTAGGTATTTAATCACTTCTGGAGTTGATTTTTTTTAATATGGTATAAGGAAGGCATCCAGTTTCAATCTTCTACATAGTGCTAGCTAGTTATTCCAGCACCATTTATTAAATAGGGAATTCTTCCTTCATTGCTCTTGTGAGCTTTGTAGAAGATCAGATGGTTGTAGGTGTGTGGCATTATTTCTGGGCTCTGTGTTCTGTTTCATTGTTCTATGTGTCTGTGTTTGCACTAGTATCATGCTGCTTTGGTTACTGTACCTCTGTACAGTTTGAAGTCGGGTAATGTAATGCCGCCTGCTTTTTTCTTTTTGCTTATGATTGCCTTGGATATTCAGGGTTTTCTTTTTTTTGGTTTCATATACATTTCAAAATCCTTTTTTTTTTTTTAAGCTCTGTGAAGAATGTTTTTGGTAGTTTGATAGAAATAGCATTAATTGGCTGGGTGTGGTGGCTCACGCCTGTAGTCCCAGCATTTTGGGAGGCTGAGGCGGGCGGAACATGAGGTCAGGAGTTCGAGACCAGCCTGGCCGACATGGTGAAACCCCATCTCTACTGAAAATACAAAAATAAGCTGGGCATGGTGGCATGCACCCGTAGTCCCAGCTACTCAGGGGACTGAGGCAGGAGAATTGCTTGAACCTGGGAGACGGAGGCTGCAGTGAGCTGAGATTACGCCACTGTACTCCAGCCTGGGCAACAGAACAGACTCAGTATCAATAAAATAAAATAAAATAAATAGCATTAAATTAATTCTGTAAATTTCATTTGGCAGTATGGCCATTTTAATGATACTGATCTTTTCTATCTGTGAGCATAAAATGGCTGCCCATTGGTTTGTGTCATCTCTGACTTCTTTAAGAAGCATTTTGTAATTTTTGTCATAGAGATCTTTCACCACCTTGATGAGCTGTATTCCTAGACATTTTATTATCCTTTTTTTTTTTGAGATGGAGTCATGCTGTGTCACCTAGACTGGAGTGTAGTGGCATGATCTTGACTCATTGCAACCTCCACCTCCTAGGTTCAAGTTATTGTCCTGCCTCAGCCTCCTGAGCAGCTGGGATTACGGGTGTTTTCACCACACCTGGCTAATTTTTGTATTTTTAGTAGAGACTGGGTTTCACTCTGTTGGTCAGGCTGGTCTCGAACTTCTGACCTCATGATCCACCCTGCTCAGCCTCCAAAAGTGCTGGGATTACAGTCGTGAGCCACCGTGCCCAGCTGACATTTTATTATTCTTGTGGTTATTGTGAATGGGATTTTTTTTTTTTAATTTGGCCTTTGGCTTGAATGTTGTTGATGTGTAGGGATCCTACTGATTTTTGTACATTTATTTTGTATCGTGAAACTTCTGTTTTCTAGTTTGTGTTCATAGATTTTCTAGTGCAAGTGCATAGAAGTGTTCATAGTAGACTTAAATAGTTATTTGTATCTCTGTGGGGTCAGTGGTAGTATCTTTTTTTGTTACTTCTAATTGTGTTTATTTGGACCTTCCCTTATTTCTTTATTATTTTAGCTAGTGGTGTGTTTATCTTATTACTTTTTACAAAGGTTTTAACTCCTGGATTTTTTGGTCTCTTGTATTTTTTTTCTATCTAAATCTCTTTCAGTTCAGACCTGATTTGGTTATTTCTTGTCTTCTGCTAGCTTAGGGGTTGGTTTGCTCTTGCTTCTCTCATTCTTTTATTTATGATCTTAGGTGTTTAAATTGAGATCATTCTTACTTTTTGATGTGAACATTTAGTGCTGTAACACTGCCTTAGCTGTGTTGCAGAGATTCTGGTATATTGTTTCTTTTTTCTCATTTTTTGCAATGAATTTGACTTCTGCTTTAATTTCATTATTTACTCAAAGGTCATTCAGGCTCAGGAGATTTAATTTCCATGCACTTGTATCATTTCAAGTGGGTTTTTTTTTTTTTTTTTTGCATTGAATTTATTTTTATCAAGCTGTAGTCTGTGTGTGTGGTTGGTGTAATTTTGGAATTTGCTGAGGATTGTTTTATTTCTGATTGTGTGGTCAATTTTAGAGTATGTGACACATGATAATGAGAATAATGTATATTATGTTGCTTTTTTTTCTTTCTATCACTTTGAGCAAAATATTATGTTGCTTTTAGATTAAGAGTTCTGTAAGACTGTTAGGCCAAGTGTTGAGTTTAGGTCCTGAGATCTTTGTAAATTTTCTGCCCTAATAATCTAACAGTGTCTGTAGGATGTTGTAGTCTCCCACTATTATTGTGTCAGAAACAGTCTCTTCATAGGCCTCTGAGAACTTGCTTTATTCATGTGCATCCATAGATTTTTTTTTATAATACTTTTCTGTATTCTGCTTTTCCTCCCTGTAAACATTCTTTCAAGTGCACACAGTGTGCCCAAGGCTACTCCTTAGATGCCTGAATCCAGTGTCTGCTGAAATTCAGATTTTCAGGGATTCAAGAGCATGTCTAAAGGCCTGGCTGTTGTAGGAGAAAATAAAAATAAAAGGCTTTATTCTCCTACCTGAACATAAGAGAGGTTGTTATCCTCATCTCTCTTTTCTTAAAGCATTTGGATTATATGTATATTTTTTCTCTGCTTTATTGAAATATATGTAAATCATATTACCCTAGATGTAGCTAAATAAATAGTTCAATATATAACTGAACAGTCGAGTTGTAGTTGGACCTGGTTTCTGTTTATTACTTCAGAACAATTAGCATTGTTCTTTCATATTCTTTTTTTTTTTTTTTTTTTTTTGAGATGGAGTTTCGCTCTTGTTACCCAGGCTGGAGTGCAATGGCGCGATCTCGGCTCACCGCAACCTCCGCCTCCTGGGTTCAAGCAATTCTCCTGCCTCAGCCTCCCGAGTAGCTGGGACTACAGGCATGCGCCACCAGGCCCAGCTAATTTTTGTATTTTTAGTAGAGATGGGGTTTCACCATGTTGACCAGGATGGTCTCAAACTCTTGACCTCGTGATCCACGCGCCTCGGCCTCCCAAAGTGCTGGGATTACAGGCGTGAGCCACCGCGCCCGGCCTAGAACAATTAGCATTGTTATGTGAAGCATTTGTATACAACCTACATTCACACCAAATACACACACACATTTTTTTTTTTTCTTTGAGGTAAAGTGTTACTTTGTCGCCCAGGCTGGGGTGCAGTTGTACGATCTCAGCTCACTGCAACTCCGCTTCCCAGGTTCAAGCAGTGCTCCTACCTCAGCCTCCCGAGTAGCTGGGACTATAGGCATGTGCCACCACGCTGGCTAATTTTTGTGGTTTTAGTAGAGACAGGGTTTTGCCATGTTGGCTAGGCTGGTCTTGAACTCCTGACCTCCGGTGATCTGTCCTCGACCTCCTAAAGTGATGGGATTCCTGGCATTAGCCACCATGCCCGGCCAACATTCATTCATATAAATTAGAAAGTATTTTCTATAATAATATAAATATAAGATCACAATATTTGCTTTGAATGAATCCCTTAAATAGTCATTTTAATATTGTTATTCCTACTTTTTAAATATGAAGTGTTTTGACTGAATTATAGTTAAAACATTTTCACAAATTCTACATACATTATGACCAGTACATTAAAATTATTTATATTTAGATACTTATTTCTAATCTCCAAATAAAATTCATTACCAGATTGTTACAATAGATATTAGTTTTACATTCCTATTACTTTATCCAGTAGGGATAACTATAAGTAAGCATGATTTAAGTATCTTTCATTTCAGTAAGTTAGAATGCTGCTATTAAAGGACAAATAAACACAAGCAATGTGGCCACCAAAAAAAATAATAGCTCTCAGCTGTGTTGCAAGCTCAGATACATTCCACTATGTAAACAAAATCAGATTCTACATTTTTATCAAAAAGTGCTGGTGGTGACTGGGCACAGTGGCTCATGCCTGTAATCACAGCCCTTTGGGAAGCCAAGGTGGGTGGATCACTTGAGATCAGGAGTTCCAGACTAGAATGGCCAAAATAGGGAAACCCTGTCTCTACTAAAAATAAAAATTAGCCAGGTATGGTGGCAGGTGCCTGTAATTCCAGCTACTCTGGAGGCTGAGGGAGGAGAATTGCTTTAAAACCTTTTAAGGGAGGTGGAGGTTGCAGTGAGCTGAGATCATTACTGCACTCTCCAGACTGAGTGACAGAATGAGACTCCATCTCAGAAAAAAAAGTAGTGGTAGATATAGTCAGACGTATTCCAATGGAGATCCCCCATTCAGTGGCTAAAAGGAGAGAGTAGCAGAGATAAAGGAACCTTATAAAATTCTGCTGAGAATATGCTCCCTTCTTCATAATGGTCATATTTCCCATGGTGAGAGTAGCTGTGTATTTTGGGTATTTAGAGATAATTTTTTTTTTTTTTTTTTTTTTTTTTTTGATACGGAGTCTCTGTTGCCGAGGCTGGAGTGCTGTGGTGTGATCTCGGCTCACTGCAACCTCTGTCTCCTGAGTTCAAGCGACTCCCCTGACTCAGTCTCCCGAGTAGCTGGGATTACAGATGTGTGCCATCACGCCCAGCTAATTTTTGTATTTTTAGTAGAGATGGGGTTTCACAATCTTGGCCAGGCTGGTCTTGAACTCCTGACCTCATGATCTACCTGCCTCGGCCTCCAAAAGTGCTAGGATTACAGCAGGCGTGAGCCCAGGCTGGAGTGTAGTGGCATGATCTTGGCTCACTGCAACTTCCACTTATTGGGTTCAAATGATTCTCCTGCCTCAGCTTCCCAAGTAGCTGGGATTACAGCCGTATGCCACTACACCCAGCTAATTTTTGTATTTTTATTAGAGACGGGGTTTCACCATGTTGGTCAGGCTGGTCTCGAACTCCTGAGCTCATGATCCGCCCACCTTGTCCTCCTAAAGTGCTGGGATTACCCGTATGAGCCACTACACCCAGCCTGAGAGAAATATTTTACAGGGAATTATTTTCTGGCTGACTTCATCAATCTTATGTCCAATCTCAGTTTTTTCTCAAAATACATTTAGTGTATTTTTTCTCTCAATATAATCTGAGTGAGACTGAGAGCTCTTTTTCTCTCCAGTGCTTTGAGTGTCTGTTTCAGAAGCCATTTTAGCATTTCACAGTTTGTGTGCCACACAAACTCTGTGAATGAGGTAGGTTGTCACAGTGAGGACTCTTAGAGCTGTCTCTATCCAGACTCATGGTGGAAATCCAGCAGAACGTTTTCCATGTCACCATTATAAATAGAAACTGAGCCTGACACATTGTTCCCTTTCCCATTATTGTGAAGGTGCAGCCCTGCCCAGGAGGCCTGCACACTCTCCTGCAGTGCTGGAGTGCTGCTGTGGCAATTTGGGTTCATGTGAGATGTGACCTGCCAGCTGTTAACCCTGTATTTAGGGCTGTACCTCAGTGGCAGAGGGTAGAGGTCAAGAGAGGACTCCAGTCACCAGGAGGGGGCAAGCAGAAGTGCTATAGCTGAGTCCTCAGGGAGTAGAGAGCTAATTGCTTCAAAATGTAAATAGCCAAAATGATAGTGCTCTATTCAAATGTTGCTGTGGGAGAGTGAGAGCCTACCTTCAGCAGGCACCTGGTTTTATGTTGTAAAACTACTCTCTGTCCTGCCGGGCGCGGTGGCTCACGCCTGTAATCCCAGCACTTTGGGAGGCCGAGGCGGGTGGATCACAAGGTCAAGAGATCGAGACCATCCTGGTCAACACAGTGAAACCCCGTCTCTACTAAAAATACAAAAATTAGCTGGGCATGGTGGCACGTGCCTGTAGTCCCAGCTACTCGGGAGGCTGAGGCAGGAGAATTGCTGG
>PVKV010007612.1:0-87609 GCA_004027835.1 Alouatta palliata
CCTGGGTTCAAGCAATTCTCCTGCCTCAGCCTCCCGAGTAGCTGGGACTACAGGCACGTGCCACCATGCCCAGCTAATTTTTGTATTTTTAGTAGAGACGGGGTTTCACCATGTTGACCAGGATGGTCTCGATCTCTTGACCTCGTGATCCACCCGCCTCAGCCTCCCAAAGTGCTGGGATTATAGGCGTGAGCCACCGGGCCCAGCCCTATTTTATTATTTTTTTAAAGATAGAGTCTCACTGCGTTGCCCAGGCTAGAATGCAGTAGTGGGATCTCAGCTCATTGCAAACTCTGCCTCCTGGATTCAAGTGATTCTTGTGTCTCAGTCTCCCTAGTAGCTGGGATTACAGGCGCTGGCCACCATGCCTGGCTAATTTTTGTATTATTAGTAGAGCTGGGGTTTCACCATGTTGGCCAGGCTGCTCTGAAACTCCTGACCTCAAATGATCCGCCTGCCTCAGCCTCCCAAAGTGCTGGGATTACAGGCGTGAACCACCACGCCCGGCCAATTTTTCTTCTTTTATGTGAGCTTTTAATTTACTCTGGGATATTTATCTTTTCTCATGTTTGTTGTAAATGTCTTTGGTTGAGAGGCTCTGGAGTCAGACTTGCATGTGAATGCATTCTGACTTCACTACCTCCTACTTGTGTGATACTGGGTAAATTACCATAAAATGGAGAAAAGAATAGTTGGCAAAAATGTAGAAAACTTTTTAAGCTTCTCTGAGTCTGGGCTGTGCTCCTCTAATTGGGACTCTGAGCCGGGGCTATTTCTGGCGATGGCGCGCGGCACCCAGAAGGCATCAGTATTTGCAACCAGCTGCAGCCGCATTGGAGCCAGGCCAGTCCTCAGGGCCCCTCACCGCCGCTCCAGGCAACCTGGAGCACACACCACAGGCCGGCTGCCAAGCTCGCATATCCCAGCCATCACTCTTCCACCTGCCCCTTAGAGTAGAGAAGATGAGCAAGTCGAGCTCGAAGTCCAGCCAGCCCTTGGCCTCCGAGCAGAAAAAGGACGGCATTGAGAAGTGGGCCCAGAGCAGGCCACACAAGCAGCCTCCAGTGGTCCCAGGACAGCGCTGGTAGGGAGTCAGAAGGAGCCTAGTCAAGTGCCAACACCTGAGACCTCGGGACAGCCCAAAGGGAAGCAAAAACAAGGGTGCTACCAAGACCTGAAAAATCACCACAGTTCTAGGAAGGAAACCAAGGGACAGACCCAAAAAACTGGAGAAGGAGGAAGAGGAGGGCAGCTCACAGGAGTCCTCGGAGAAGGAGCAGTGACCACGTGTGCTGTTGGCTCCTCACTGAAGGAGCAGCTTCCTTTTGGGACAGGACAGCTATGCTTGGTTCCCACCACCCCCACCCCTTCCCCAGGTACACTATCACCACTGGTGGTGGCCACCCCCATCTTCTACCTGTGCCCTTAACACCACACTACACAGTACACCAGCTGCTGCAGGGCCCCCATGAGCTGACTTGGGAGGATCGCGGCCCCCCCCTCCGTTCCTTCCCCCTTCCCCCCCACTCATGCATACACACGTGCCCTCCTGGACAAAGCCAATGTCCCACTTAGTCGCACCCTGACCCTGCTGCGTCCCTACTCCCTTGGTAGTGGGGACATTGCTCCCTGGGCTTTTGGTTTGGGGACCACTTCTCTGCTCCTCCAGTGTTCCCTCTGGCTTCCCATAGAGGGGCCTGGGAGGGTTCCCCAAGCCTCCATTCTGGGATGCCTCACTCCACTGTCCTGGCAGCAGAAGGTGTGGCCTATGGAAGGGGGTGCCAGCCCCCAGGAATCCCTCACCCAAGCTGTCTTTGTCACCACGTGGGGCTCACACCTTTCATTGTTCCCCACCTTCGCTAGTCCCTGCACCAGGTTGGACAGCCCCCATTGGCTACAGAAAAGCAGGAGGGGTGTGAGTCCCCTCCTCCATCTTTGCAGTGGCCCCAGCCCCCTTGTCCTCTGCCTGGGATCTGAGTACATATTGCAGTGATGGTGATGCAGTCACCTATTGTCCTGGTGGGGCCCATGAGCCCTGTGGCAGCCACCTGAGGTGGGCTGGGGCTGCTCCCCCAACCCTACTTTGATTCCACCACTCAGCCATTTCCCTCTCCTCAGATGGGGCACCAATAACAAGGAGCTCACCCTGCCTGGTCCCAATCCTCCTGCTCTTCCCACCCCCCAAAAGTTGTGGTTCCATCCATTTTTCCTCTGTTCATAAACTACCTTTGGACAGTTGTGTTGCTTTTGGTTCAAGGTTCCATTCTTTGACATCTGTTATTGCTGCTGCTACCAGCGCCAAATGTTATCCTCATTGCCTCCTGCTCTGCCCATGATCCCCTCCCTGAGATACTCTTTGTGGGGAAGAGGGGGTGGGGCATGGCAGGCTGGGTGACCAACTACCCCAGTTGGGGTCCTGCCTCTAGGATGCAGCAGAGTGAGCAAGGGGCCCCCCATCGACCATAAAGGGTGTAGGGGCCACCTCTTCTCCCTGGTCTGTCAGGGAGGGATAACCATGATCTGTCCCAGCCTGGGGCTCCCCCTCTGGTTTCCTATTTGCAGTTACTTGAATTTAAAAAAAAAAAAAAAAAATCCTTTTCCAGAAAACAAAATGCACCAGTAATTCCAGGACTGTTGACTGAGTTGTCTTTCTCAAGTTCTTTGAACTCTCAAGAATTTTGAACACTTTGCACTGGTATTAGGGACATGAAGTTAAGCCTTCACATTGCCTGGGCTTGCTCACTGTGTGCTCCCAAGCAAGGATGGTTAACTTCTGTCAGACTTCAGTTTCTTTTCTTTTCTCTTCTTTTGAGAGTCTCACTCTGTCACCAGGCTGGAGTGCAGTAGCGGCCATCTCAGCTCACTGCAACCTCTGCCTCCTGGGTTCAAGCAATTATCTTGCCTCAGCCTTCCCACTTCAGTTTATCTGTCAAATGTGGTTAGTGAGCTCTTAGGAAAATTAGTAATAATTAGGTCAAACATCTGCTAAGTATCTGTCATATTGTGGGCTCTTCCTCAGTTGGCCCTTTCCCTTTTCCTTCCTACTGGACAACTTGAGAAAGCTTCCTCCTGTACTATGGCTGCTCTTCCATTCCACTTCTTGGTTTCCTGCTCTGACTACCCTGTTTTGTTCTCACAGAGGCAGGAGAGACAGGTCCGAGACCGCGGGGTGACCCGATCCAAGGCGGAAAAAGTGCGGCCGCCCACTGTGCCAGTGCCGCAGGTGGATATCGTGCCTGGGCGGCTCAGTGAGGCCGAGTGGATGGCGCTTACGGCCCTCGAGGAGGGCGAGGATGTGGTAGGGGACATCTTGGCCGACTTGCTGGCTCGAGTCATGGACTCTGCTTTCAAAGTCTACCTGACTCAGCAGGTGGGCCGGGATTCGGGTCCTTCAGACTCATCTCCTACCTCTCCCGTCCCTCCCTGCCCACCTGAGACCCTCTCTCGCCTCCGCAGTGCATTCCGTTCACCATCAGTCAGGCGCGGGAGGCCATGCTGCAGATCACGGAGTGGCGCTTCCTGGCCCGGGACGAGGGAGAATCTGCAGTGGCTGAGGACCCTACATGGGGTGAGGATGAGGAGCCTTCGGCATGCACGACGGACTCCTGGGCTCAGGGCTCAGTGCCCGTGCTGCACGCGCCCACCTCAGAGGGCCTGGAAAACTTCCCAGGTGAAGTACACTCCTCAGGAGCCTCTTCAGACTCCTCTTCCCTTATTCCTGCTCTACCCTTTCCGACATCTCACTGCCCTAGTGAATTTTCCCTGGACCCTGGGGGCGTGGACTGGATCCCCTTAGAAAGGTCGTGGATAGGTCGAGGCTCCCAGGAGCAGATAGAATCTGGGAGCCTTCTCCAGAGCTGAGAGTCACCCCGGCCCCTTCTCCCACATCGGAGCTGTTTCAGGGGGCAGGGCCCTGGGGTCCTGTAGAGGAAGCGGACTGCCAGTCCAGAGGCCTCCTCTCCTCGGCTGGGTCCTCGAGCGCGAGCTTCCAACTGTTGGTGGAGAAGTCGCCTGCCGACGATGCCAACCCGTCTTTGGAGCCGTCCGTGGTAGCCAGCCCCCAGGCCTCAACCGAGAGGGGACAGCCCCTCGGCTCCCATTTGTCATTGGAGGACCTCTACTGTTGCATGCCCCAACTGGACGCAGCTGGGGATCAGCTGGAGCACAAGTCAGAGGGGGTACTCCGCCTCGCCTCGGGCGTGTGGGTGTCCTGCCTCTCTGTGTGCGGCGCCACCCGCCCCTCTGCGTCCTTCCAGCAGCAGCGGGCTGGGCCCTCGGTTGTGCGGCTGAGCGCCGAGCACCACGTGATGCCCTGCAAGGGAGCC
Organism: Alouatta palliata; assembly: GCA_004027835.1. Classification (NCBI taxonomy): domain Eukaryota; kingdom Metazoa; phylum Chordata; class Mammalia; order Primates; family Atelidae; genus Alouatta; species Alouatta palliata. Next base: position 4,326 of record PVKV010007612.1, read on the forward strand.
TTGAAGCGCCTAGACCCTGCGCGGCTCCCGCGCCGCTGGGTGCGCCCCCTGGCCAAGGTCCTGGTCTCAGACTCTCAGAAACGCCCGTTGGAAACCTACCACGGGCGCCAGCGGGGCAAGAAGACCAAGGCCCGGGCCGAACCCCAAGCCCCCAGCCCCACCACCCGCGTCTCCCCGGCAACATTCTTTCCTCTCCAGCCAGGCATTCCTTTCCATGCCTCGGTCTCCGGCCCCACACTCCAGTTCCCCACTTTAAACTTAGGTCTATCGTCGCCATGCTTCCGGTCAAAGCTACCACACCCCAGCTCTGGGATCCGCCTCCTCACCACACACCTGGTATTCCCTGATGTGGTCCGCAGCCCCAGCCCCAAGCAGTGGCCCAGTGCCAGGTGGCCCAGCGGTTGGGAGCGGGAGGCCGAGCTGCTGGGCGAACTACGGGCTGGCCGGACCCGCGTGCCTCCACAGGGTCTGGAGCTGGAAGACAGGGAGGGCCAGGATTCTGGCAGATGGCCTCAAACCACACCCCAGGTCCTTGAAGCCACTTCCCAGGTGATGTGGAAGCCCCTGTTGCTGCCAGAAGCCATGAAGCTGGCCCCTGGTGTGACCATGTTGAACCGGAGCACCCAGCTGCTCCTCAGCTCTGATGTGCCTGAACAGGAGGACAAAGAAGGTGATACCTTTCCTCCCGTTGAGCAACAACCCATGCAGACAGGTCCCTCAAAGCCCCAGGTGACCGTGGCACAGCTGTTGGAGAACTCAGTCCCCAAAATGTAGTCATGCCCCACTAAGTTCTCTGCCTCACTCTGAGCCCTGAGCCTCTGGCAGTGGTAACTGGCCTCTCCCTCTGCTTGCCAGAAATAAACACCTGAGTTGCCTTAGGAAGTGGTCTGATGTCTCTTGTCAGTTTCTTCCAAGGGTGTCCACTCTCTCACTGAACTCCAAGGGGAGCAGTTATCCTGCAGGCCTAAAAGAAGATAGCACCAGGGTTCAGGAAATAGCCACCTTGCCACCTTTAGGAGACCCTGCTTTAGCACTAAAGCTGTGCTGTCACAGAGGCATTCTGAAGAGACCCCGGTGCCCCAAAGGAGTAGACATAAGGGCTGCCAGTGGGTCTGGCTCTGTAGAGAGAACTTCGAGTCTCCTTTCAGTAGTGGAGGAAGGAGATGGCCCTGTATAAACACAGAGCGATTCCAGATGTGAGGAACTTGATTTCTTGCTTCCCTGGTCCCTGGAGCTTGGTCACTTCACCCTAGACTGCAAATCCAAATTTCTCTTTTGGACTTAAGGAGGAACTCTCAAATTCAAACAGCATACTGAACAAACTCAAGAGTCAGTGCCTCCTTAAATTTTATCCTAGGCTCCACACCTGCCTTATTGCTAGGCTCCACTGCCCAGATTTATCCTGCCCCAACTTTCTCCTATAGCATTTCCCCGGCAAGCCCAGGAAGTTTCTGCTATGTTGCTGTGGGCTACACTCAGCACCCTGGTCTGGGGTCCTGGCTCTGTCCTTATTCTGGTCCTCCTGCTTCAACTATGTGTGCAGCTCTGGCAGAAGTCTCATCCCTGGGACCTCCAGCACTGCTCCACAGATATGACTGGGAAAACAGCCATAGTGATTGAGGCTAACAGTGGTGAGTGCTCCTCCCACCTTGTCTCCTCACAATGGGCCTCAGCCCCCAAAAACACCCACAGGGAGGGCAGGGAGGAGCATCCACTGTCAACACCCTTGTCCCTCCCCTAGAGTGTCCCCTGTCCACTGTAGTCACCACTCAGATTAGGCTACTCAAAGCTGTCCTCCCACAGGCATCAGGAAGGTTGTATTCCAAGAACTGGCTGAGTGTGGGGCCCGAGTGATTCTTGCCTGCTGGAGCAGGGAACATGGACAGCAAGCCCTGGTCGAGATCCAGGCAGCTTCAAATAGCAACCACCTCTTGATTGGCCAGGTGGACCTTAGCTCCATGACCTCTATTCAGAATTTTGCCCAGAAGCATCTACAGGAGAATTCTGAGATACATCTGCTGATAAACAATGCTGGGGTTGGTTTTATGTGCCTTGGCTTGCTTCTCCAAACACGTTTCTGCAGCCTTCTTTCTAGCTCAGGGACCCCAAAACAGGTATCCTCAAAGCCTAACCTATGCAATCTTGCCAAAACACTCTAATCCATTCCCTCCCCTAAAGAACTGACAATGAGTTATAGCTTTAAACTTCATTGCCCCATCTTTGCATGTACATGCCTCTGTGGCATTTCTACTGAAGGTAATATGTCCCTCCCAGTCCATGTCTTCCTCAAGGTGGTCCCTTTATCACTCAACGACAGTGTTTTCATCTCCTCCCAGGATTCCCCAAGACACTTACCCCAGAGGGCCTGGATCTCACCTTTGCCACTAACTATGTTGGGCTTTTTCTGCTCACAAATCTACTCTAAGATAAGGAAGGATGGGCATCTTCTGTGCTGCTCCTCTTCCCTGTACCCCTGGCATTCTAGTGACTGTCTCCGAGGACCACCTCCTGCCTCTTGGCACCCAGCTGCTTGCTGAGTGGTGACCCAACACACTTTTGTGTCACACATTAGGGAAGGCCAGCTGGCACAAGTCAGGATTAGAAGGCTGGTAGAAGAATGGTTCAGCCCAAAATATAATGAGCAAGGGGATATGAGATCCCAGATCTCCTTCTCTCATCCTCTAGTTCTAGCCAGACCAGCAGAGTCAGTCATTGTAACGAAGGCTTCTTGAGGGGACACTAGGCATTAGAAACAGAGAAAGCAAAAAGATTCAGTTTCTGTTCTCAGGGTCTGCCAGAGATGTAGGCCATACAGGTGATACAGTTGATACATTACTGCCTTGGGCCTAAGTCCTCTGAAGAGGCCCTTTCTGATTGAGGAAGTTTGGATTCCTCCAGGGGAAGGTTCAGAGAGTGGGTGGCAGGCACATTCTCCCTGATGTTTTATCCTAGATTGTATAATAGCCCTTTTATTATTTTTGTTTGTTTTCAAAAAAACCACTCATCACCTTACAATGTGATAGCCTCTTTAAAAGAAAGCAGTTTTTTTGGTCTGGTAATACATATCCAAAGTACAAAAGGATGTAGAGGTTTTTTTTTAAAGTATTTTTCTCTTCTTGTACATCAGCCCCCCGTTCCCCTCCTGAGAGGCAACTACGGTTGCCAGGGTCTCACGTATCCTTTAGTGGTCGACTAAATTAATCCCAACTGTAAAGTGAACAAAGGTAAAGCTCCATGCATCTGCAAGTATGATTGTTTTGTTCCTTTCTACAAATTGTAACATGTCATGATATATCTGGATCTTGATTAGTGACAGTTTCTTGAACTTCTTTCCTGTCTCCTCTAATCTGTTCTCCCCACTGCCACATCCAGTAATCACTTTTCATCATGGTGATAAGACGCTTTCTTGCTTTCTGGCTTAAAATCCTTTGAAAGTACCCTCTCCTTTGTAGGATGAATTCTAAGCCCCTTTTCTACACTTAGAAGGCCCTCTGCTGACTGAGAGCCTTGCCTTTTGCCCTTCCTTAACCCACAGCCTAGTCTCCAGCCAGACAATCCACAGCTCTTGGACCACGGTCTGTTTTTTTTTCACCCTCTGGCTGTGTTTTTGCACATATGGTTTCTTCTACCTGGAATATCCTTCTGATCATGTTGGCCTGACTAACTTTAGTTCACCTGCCAAGAGGCAGCACAGGTATTACCTCTGCTGTGGATCTTTTCCCAGCCTTCACTTCCCCTAGCCACCCCTATTAATGGGGCTTCATTAGCCCCTTTGTACACATCTCTGTGACTGCACTGATGTTGCTCTGTGTCTCTCCAACTGAGCAGAGAGCCCTTTCAGTCTCTATGTCACTGTCTGCAAATTTAAGGTCCATTGTCTTCTTTAAGAATAATTTTCTTTCCAGCAAACTTTGGCCAAATACCACCCACTCAGTTTTTCATTTGTAATTTGTAATTTTAAGATTTTATTTTGTATTAAGTTTTTTTTTTCCGGGGGGACAAGGAGCAGGTGTTGGAAGCAGCTCATGCAGCAGGCTGACTTCCCACTGAGTGATTCTTAATTTCAGTGTAAGGCTCAAAATAGTTTTAGTATTTTAAAAACAATACTGTAAACTCGTATGTGACAATAACTATTTTTTATACTTTATATGATCCAGACTTTTTTTCTTTTTGAGACAGAGTTTCGCTCTTGTCACCCAGGCTGGAGTGCAGTAGCGTGATCTCGGCTCACTACAACCTCCGCCCCCTGGGTTCAAGCAATTCTTCTGCCTCAGCCTCCTGAGTAGCTAGGATTATAGGCGTAACCCACTGTGCCAGGCCTAGAATTTTTAATCTACATATTTAACTTAATGTCTTTAACCAATCTCCTCATTCTTCTTTAAAACAATTCATAGATTTTAGAGTTCTTTAACATGAATAATTCTCTTTGAATTTAAATATTTTTTGTAACTCAATATTTATACTATTTTGTTAATCTCACAAATGAGATATTATTTTAAATAGGTGATACTTATACAGATTTGCTCATATGTTTAATATCAGTATTTAATGTTGCCTGCTCTTCTTTCTTGTATCTCAGATCTTCCATCTTGCATTATTTTCCTTCTACCTGAAGCACACCTTTAGAAGTTACGGCCGGGCGTGGTGACTCACACCTGTAATCCTAGCACTTTGGGAGGCCAAGGTGGGTGGATCACCTGAGGTCAGGAGTTCAAAACCAGCCTGGCCATCATGGTGAAACCCCATCTTTAAAAAAAAAAAAAAAAAAGAAGTTACTTTAGGCCAGGCTTAGTGGCTCATGCCTGTTATCTGACCACTTTGGGAGGCTGAAGTGGGCAGGTTGCTTGAGCACAGAAGTTTGAGACTAGCCTGGGCAAGATGGTGAAACCCTGTCTCTACAAAAATAAAAAAAAGTAGCCAGATATGGTAGCACGTGCATATAGTCCCAGCTATTTAGGAGCCTGGGGTGGGAGAACCACCTGAGCCCAGTAGGTCAAGTGAGAGGTGAGTGAGCTGTGATCACACCATTGCACTTCAGCCTAGGTGACAGAGTGAGACCCTCTCTTTCTCTCGCTCAAAAAAAAAGTTACTTTAGTGAGGATCTGTGGTAGACAGAATTCTAAGATGGCCTCCAAGATTCCCATCTTTTGTGTGTATGCACTATAAAATCCCCCTTTCCCTTAAGTCTGAGCAGAATGCATGAATTTGATGGGATTTCACTCCTGTGATTATGCTATTTGCCTGACATAAGGGATTTTACTGATGTAATTCAAGTCTCTAATCAGTTAATCAAAGTGGTGATTACTTTGGGTGGACCTGACTTAATGAAGTGAGCCCTTTAAAAGGGTTCAAACCCGCTGGGGTGATGGCTCATGCCTGTAATCCCAGGACTTCGGGAGGCCAAGGTGGGTGGATCATGAGGGCAGGAGATCAAGACCATCCTGGTCAACACGATGAAACTCCGTCTCTACTAAAAATACAAAAAAATTAGCTGGGCATGGTGGCGCGTGCCTGTAGTCCCAGCTACTCGGGAGGCTGAGGCAGGAGAATTGCTTGAACCCGGGCGGTGGAGGTTGCGGTGAGCCGAGGTCACGCCACTGCACTCCAGCCTGGCGCCTGGTGACAGAGTGAGACTGTCTCAAAAAAAAAAAAAAAGAAAAAAAAAGAAGCAAACTGCTATATTGTGGAGAGGGCCACATGGCAGGGATGGCAGCTGGCCTCTAGGAGCCAGGCCTCAGTTCTATAGTCACAAGAAACTGAATTCTGCCAATAACCAGTGAGTTTGAAAGAGGACCCTGAACCTCAGTGAGTTTTCAGCCCTGGATAACATCTTGATTTCAGCCTGGTGACTTCCTGAGTGGGGGACCCAGCAAACATGTACCCAGACTCCTGACCCACAGAAACTGTCAGATAATAAATGTGTTTTTAAAAAATAAAATAAATTTATTTCTTACATTTCTTAGAGACAGGGTCTCTCTCTGTCACCCAAGCTGGAATGCAGTGGTGCTGTCATAGCTCACAGCAACTTCAAACTCCTGGACTCACGCGATCCTTCTCCTCTCTGCCTGCCAAGTAGCTGGGACTGTAGGAGCATGCCTGGCTAAATTTTTTTTTCATTATTTACAGAGGTAATGTAGTTAGAATTAAAATTTTTTTTTCTTTTGTAGAGATGGGGATTCTTGTTATGTTGCCCAGGCTGGTCTCTAATTGCTGGCCTCAAAGGATCCTCTTGCCTTGGCCTCCAAAGTGCTGGGATTACAGACATGAGCGTCATCATGCCTGGCCTATGTTGTTTCACCCACTGAATTTATAGTAATTTGTTATGTAGCAATAGAAAACTAATATATGATCTAATAATAATAAAATTCCTCAGTTTTATTTGTTTGAGAACGTATTTATTTCACCTTAATTTTGGGATATCAATTTGCCTCTGGCTAAGCAATTATAGGTTGACAGTCCTTTTTATCCCGTTGAATATAATATTTCTTTCTTTTTTTTTTTTTTTTAAGATGGAGTCTCGCTCTTGTCCCCAGGTTGAAGTGCAATACTGCAATTTCGGCTCACTGCAACCTCCGCTTCCTGGGTTCAAGCGATACTCCTGCCTCAGCCTCCCGAGTAGCTGGGATTACAAGCACCGCCACCATGCCCTGCTGATTTTTGTATTTTTAGAGAGAGTGTTTCATCATGTTGGCCAGGCTCGTCTCAAACTTCTGACCTTAGGTGATCCACCTGCCTCGGTCTCCCAAAGTGCTGAGATTACAGGGGTGAGCCATTGCATCTGCTGAATATAGTATTTCTTTTTTTTTTTTCTATTCCCATTTATTTTTGGCTCTTGGGGCAATGTTATCTTTTCAATACGAAAAAAAGCAGCAAGTTCAACACAAAATAGAAATCTCAAATGTAGGCTAGAACAAAATCATGTGTGGGTGGCGGGGGAAGCAACAGCAAAAGGAAGATGTGAGATGTTGCAAAAAAGATGGAGGAGGGTCCCCCTCTCCTCTGGGCATTGACTCAAACACTGATGTGGCAGTATACACCATTCCACATAGTCAGGGATGTTAATTAATTCCGTTTTGGGGACAAGAAAAGGTGGGGGTTAGGAGGACCTTAGGGACCAAGGCTGGTCTCTTTCCTCCCTTGATCCCTTTCTCTGATCAGGGGAAAGGAGTTTAATGACGGAGGGAGGTAGAGTTAGAGAGGGAAGGATTCCACTTGACAGAGTGAGGCAGACCCCTCCAAAAGGTAGAGCTTGGAGGCAGATGGAAAATGGAAATAATACTGGCAACACCTCCCTTGAAGCTGAGATGGGAAATGGAAATACCTAGAAATTAATGACTTAATAGCTTGGATTTCCCTCTCCAAAACTTTTAGAATGGAAAATCCCATCCCCTTCCTTACAGTGACTTCTACCCCACTACCTTCTACCATTTTCTACTTTGCACTTAGGATGGTTGCCATTATCTACATACATTTTCAGCACCTGGTTGGTTCTAATGGGATCTGGATGAGACCCAGCTTCTTGGAGATTTTTAAAAGGGGGAATATTAACTGGACAGATGAAAGGAATGGGCACCAGAAGGAAATAGAGGGTCACCCAGAATGGCAGAAATCTAGGTTTCCCAGAGTGGAAAGAGAGAGGAGACATTCAACAAACAAGTATTTATTGAGCGCCTACTATGTGCCAGGCACTATTCTAGACCCCCTAGAAGAAAACAAAACAAAACAAAAAGATAGAGGCAGCAAACACAAGTTCTGAGGGAGAGGAAAGGGGCAGTTGACTAAGACAGCTAAGGGAACTGAGAAGCCTGAGGTGAGGGGGGCTCTGCCTTAGGCCTCCTCTTCAGCCTCCTCACCGAAATCCTCCTCCTCTTCTGCGGTGGCATCCTGGTACTGCTGATACTCAGAGACGAGGTCATTCATGTTGCTCTCAGCCTCGGTGAACTCCATCTCGTCCATGTCCTCGCCTGTGTACCAATGGAGGCAGGCCTTCCGGCGGCACATGGCAGTGAACTGCTCTGAGATGCGCTTGAAGAGCTCCTGGATGGCCATGCTGCTGCCGATGAAGGTGACTGCCATCTTGAGGCCACGAGGTGGGATGTCACAGACGGCTGTCTTGACGTTGTTGAGGATCCATTCCACAAAGTAGCTGCTGTTCTTGTTCTGCACGTTAAGCATCTGCTCATCGACCTCCTTCATGGACATCCGATCACGGAAGACAGCAGCCACGGTGAGGTATCGGCCGTGGCGCGGGTCACAGGCAGCCATCAGGTTCTTGGCATCGAAGACCTGCTGGGTGAGTTTGGGCACCGTGAGAGCTCGATACTGCTGGCTTCCACGGCTGGTGAGAGGCGCAAAGCCACGCATAAAGAAATGGGAAAATCGGAAGGGGACCATATTAACTGCTAACTTGCAGAGGTGAGCATTGAGCTGGCCAGGGAAGCAGAGGCAGGTAGTGACGCTGCTCACGGTGGCGGAGACGAGGTGGTTCAGATCCCGGTAGGCTGGTGTGGTCAGCTTCAGAGTGCGGAAGCAGATGTCATAGAGGGCCTCATTGTCAATGCAATAGGTCTCATCAGTGTTCTCTACCAACTGATGGACGGAGAGGGTGGCATTGTAGGGCTCGACCACAGTGCCAGACACTTTGGGTGAAGGCACCACACTGAAGGTGTTCATCATGCGATCAGGGTACTCTTCTCGGATCTTGATGATAAGGAGACTGCCCATTCCAGAGTCTGCGCCCATGCCCAGTGAGTAGGTCAGCTGGAAGCCCTGAAGGAAGTCACAGCTCTCGGCCTCCTGGTGGACCACATCCAGGACAGAATCAACCAGCTTGGCCCCTTCTGTGTAGTGGCCTTTGGCCCAGTTGTTGCCCGCCCTAGACTGACCAAAAACAAAGTTGTCTGGTCTAAAGATCTGGCCAAAAGGACCTGAGCGAACAGAGTCCATGGTCCCAGGTTCTAGATCCACCAGGATGGCACGAGGAACATATTTGCCACCTGTGGCTTCATTGTAGTACACGGAGATGCGGTCCAGCTGCAGGTCGCTGTCCCCATGGTAGGTGCCAGTGGGGTCGATGCCATGTTCATCACTGATCACCTCCCAGAACTTGGCACTGATCTGGTTGCCACACTGACCGGCCTGGATGTGCACGATTTCCCTCATGGTTAAAATTTAATTTTTTTGCTCGCCTCAAGGTATGTACGGAGCAAAAAAATTATGTAATTTTTTTTCTCTGCTGGTCGCAGGCTGGAAGGCTGGAATGCACCCAAATATAGTATTTCTATGTCTTCTGGCTTTCATGGTTATTAAGAAATTGATGTTAATCTAATAGTTATTTTGCAGGGAGTTTGCCTTTTCTCTTTTGCTCCTTTTAAGATTTTATCTTTGACATTGCTTTTCTAGTTTCATTGTATTAAACTCACAAATTTATTACCTGTGAATTTCTTTTTATTTATTCTGGTGGGACTTCTTCAGATTTCCTGAATCTGAGGATATGTATCTAAACTGTATTACTCTTTAAATACAATCTCTTCTTTATTACCTTTCCTTCTTTCCTTCCTTCCTTCCTCCCTCCCTCCCTCCCTTCCTTCCTTCCTTCCTTCCTTCTCTCCCTCCCTCCCTCCCTCCTTCCTTTGCACCCCTCTTTCTCTCTCTTTTTTTTTGAGACAGGGTCTTCCTCTGTTGCCCAGTCTGGAGTGTAATGGCACAATCCTAGCTCACTGCAGCCTCAAACTCCTGGCTTCAAGCAATCCTCCTGCCTTGGCCTCACAAAGTGCTGGGATTACAGGAGTGAGTCACTGTGCCCAGACCTTTTTCTTCTCTTTATAGAATTGCAGTTTAGATAAAAGCTAGATCTTCTTACTTTATCTTTTGTGTCTCTTAATTACTCTTTCATATTTTTCTTCTCTATATATGTTAAAGCTACTCCTTAGTTCATTTTATTTATTTATTTATTGAGATGGAGTTTCACTCTTGTTGCCCAGGCTGGAGTGCAGTGGCACAATCTCAGCTCACTGCAACCTCTGCCTCCTGGGTTCAAGCAATTCTCCTGCCTCAGCCTCCCAAGTAGCTGGGATTATAGGCATGCGCCACCACATCCAGCTAATTTTTTGTATTTTTAGTAGAGACGGGGTTTCACCATGTTGTCCAGGCTGGTTTTGAACTCTTGACCTCAGGTGATCCACCCACCTCGGTCTCCCAAAGTCCTGGGATTACAGGTGTGAGCCACCACGCCCAGCCTCTAGTTCATTTTTTAAAACTCTATTTGGGCCTCCAATTGGAACCAATTGGAACCTTGGCCAAATTTCTGCAATTAATACTTCTGGTTCAAAAAAAAAACCACCTATTTTCCAGCTTACTAATTTTTTTCTTCAGCCATAACCAATCTCTTATTTATTCCATCTAGTAACCATATTGCCAATCATTATTCTTTTTAAACTTAATTTTTTTTTTTTTTTGAGATGTAATCTTGCTCTTGTTGCCTAGGCTGGAGTGTAATGGAGCGATCGTGGCTCACTGCAACCTCCGCCTCCTGGATTCAAGTGATTCTCCTGCCTCAGCCTCCCGAGTAGCTGGGATTACAAGTTCCCACCATCATGCCTGGCTAATTTTCGTATTTTTAGTAGAGATGGGGTTTCACCATGTTGGCCAGGCTGGTCTCAAACTCCTGACTCTAGGTGATTCGCCTGCCTCAGCCTCCCAAAGTGCTGGGATTGCAGGTGTGAGCCACTGTGCCCAGCCCATTGTTTTTTTATTACTAGATTTTATAATTGGTTATTTTCCAATCTACCTGATCAATTTTGATAGTCTCTTGTTCCTTTCTTATATTTTAAATCCTCTTCTATGTTTTAAAAACATACTTAGCTTATTCATTTTATATACTGTAACTGAAAATTCCATTATCTACAATCTTTGCAGGCTTGAACAGTTTATGGTGGCTTGCTTCCTGTGTGTTCAGTGACTTGAATAGTTTATAGTGGCTTGTTTCCTTGTGTGTTAGTGACTGTAAGCTCATCCTTCTTGAAACTATAGCTATAGAAATATTTAAGGCTGGAATTAAAGTGCCTTCCCTCACTGCATTTCGTTTGACCAAGTTCCCAGGAGTACTAACCAACTTGGTAACACTTTAAATTAATGTTTTGAAACTTTTAAAATATGTATGTTCTGTTTTCCTAAACTTGTATGAGTACAAGCTTATTACCTGAATAATCAGAGAAGATTTCTTTTCCTCACCACTAAGATAGGCTTTTACCCTTGCTGTTTTCCTCTGGGAAGCACTCCTTTTTGTTATTTTTCACTCTATGGAGAGTGTTACTCTTTTTCCTGGCTTATGTGTGTGGTGCGGGATAGTTCTCCATTCCTTCTCCATTCCAGCCATCCATAATTTCATTTTCTGTCCCTATCCCCAACCCACCTCCAAACTTTCTTTCTTTCTTTCTTTCTTTTTTTTTGTTTAGAGATGGTGTTTCGCTGTGTTGCCCAGGATGGTCTCAAACTCCAGGCTTAAGTGATCATCCCACCTTGGCCCCTCACCCCACAAAGTGTTAGGACTATAGGTGTGAGCCACCATGCCTGGCCTTCTATCTGCTTCTTCTTTTTTTTTTTTTTTGTTTTTTTGTTTTTTTGAGACAGAATCTCGCACTGTCACACCCAGGCTGGAGTGCAGTGGTGCAACCTCGGCTCACCGCAACCTGTGCCTCCTGGGTTCAAGCAAGTCTCCTGCCTCAGCTTTCTGCATAGCTGGGATTACAGGTGCCTGCCACCATGCCCAGCTAATTTTTTGTATTTTTAGTAGAGACAAGGTTTCACCATGTTGGTCAGGCTGGTCTTGAACTCCTGACCTCAGGTGATCTGCCTGCCTGAGCCTCCCGAAGTGGTGAGATTACAGGCGTGAGCCACTGCGCCGGGCTTTATCCGCTTGGTATGGACTTTTAAACCCAGGTTCCAAACCACCAGAGATTGACACTTAGCAAACACTGGCTCCAGTGATCACCTGTGTTTTTTGGGATTCATAGTTTCCTATCATCTCTAGCCTCTGAGGAATTTTCTTACTTTCCTACCAGTCCGGTCAGGCAATATAAATAGTTGTGTGTGTGTGTTCACTCTCTAGAGGGTGAATGTTTTGTTCTGCCAACCTGCAGCTGGAGTCACCCCAGCTGGTCTTGAACTCCTGGTCTCAAGTAAAAACTCAGCACATAGGTTAAATGTTTAAAGTCACCCAGAAGGAGATACATACAGTATCTGTGTCCATGGGGGACTGGTTCCGGGACACTCCTTGGATACTAAAATCCATGGAATGGTGTAGTGTTTATATATAACCTACACGCATTCTATCATATACTTTAGTTTTTTTGGTCAGATCATCAGCAGCATTAGTTTCTTATAAGAGCACGTAGCCTATTGTGAATGCGCATGCAAGGGATCTAGCTTGCTTATTCTTTATGAGACTCTAATGCCTGATGATCTGTCACTGTCTCCCATCACCCACAAATGAGACTGACTGTCTTGTTGCAGGAAAACAAGCTCAGGGCTCCCACTGATTCTACATCATGTTGCATTGTGCATTTATTTCATTATATGTTACAATGTAATAATAATAGAAATAAAGTACTCAATAAATGTAATGCACTTAAATCATCCTGAAATCATTTGCCCAACCCAGTCTGTGGAAAAATTGTCTTCTACAAAACATGTCCCTGGTGCCAAAGAGGTTGGGAACTGTTCCTTTAAATAACCTCGGATTATGTATAATACCTAATACAATGTAAATACTTGTTATACTGTATTGTTTCGGGATTAATGACAAGGACAAAAGTCTGTACATGTTCACTATGGACACAGCCAACCATTTGTTCCCCTAATATTTTCAATCCAAGGATGTTTGAACTCACAGATACAAAAGGCCAATTATTTTATTTGATGGCAGATCCGTATGTACTAATATGGACAACTTCTACGATATATTGTCTGCATTAGTCCGTTCTCACACTGCTATGAAGAAATACCTGAAACTGGGTGATATGGTTTGTTTGTGTCCCCACCCAAATCTCATCTTGAATTATAGCTCCCACAATTCCCACGTGTCATGGGAGGGACCCAGTGGGAGGTAATTGAATCATGGGGACAGGTCTTTTCCATGCTGTTCTCTTGATAGTGAATACGTCTCACAAGAACGGATGGTTTTATAAAGGAGAATTCCCCTATACATCCTCTCTTGCCTGCTGCTATGTAAGATATGACTTTGCTCCTCCTTTGCCTTCTGCCACGATTGTGAGGTCTCCCCAGCCATGTGGAACTGTAAGTCAATTAAACCTCTTTCCTTCATAAATTACCCAGTCTTAGGCATGTCTTTATTAGCAATGTGAGAACAGACTAATACAGTAAATTGGTACTAGGTAGAGGGGCACTGCTGTAAGATATGTGAAAATGTGGAAGTGACTTTGGAACTAGGTAACAGGCAGAGGTTGGAACAGTTTGGAGGGCTCGGAAGAAGATAGGAAAATGTGGGAAAGTTTGGAACTTTCTAGAAACTTGGAGGGCTCAGAAGACAGGAAGATGTAGGAAAGTTTGAAACTTCCTAGAGACTTTTTGAATGGCTTTGACTAAAATGCTGATAGTGATATGGACAATAAAGTCCAGACCGAGGTGGTCTCAGATGGAGAGGAGGAATTTGTTGGGAACTGGAATAAAGGTTACTCTTGCTGTGCAAAGGGTCTGGTGGCATTGTGCCCTGCCTTAGAGATCTGTGGAACTTTGAACCTGAGAGAGATGATTTAGGACATCTTGTGGAAGAAGTTTCTAAGCAGCAAAGTGTTCAAGAAGTGACTTTGGTGCTGTTAAAGCATTTAGTTTTATGTATTCACAAAGATATGGTTTGGAGTTGGAACTTAAAAAAGAGGAGAGGAGAAATTTAAGCCAGCTGGAGAAATTTGCATAAGTAACGAGGAACCAAATGTTAATCACCAATACAATGGGGAAAATGTCTCCAGGGCATGTCAGAGACCTTCAAGGCAGCCCCTTCCATCACAGGCCAGGAAGCCTAGAGGAAAAAACGGTTTCATGGGTTGGGCCCAGAGCCCCCTGCTGTGTGCAGCCTAGGGATTTGGTGCCCTGTGTCCCAGCCTCTCTAGCTAAAAGGGGCCAAGGTACAGCTTAGCCCATTTATTCAGAGGGTGGAAGCCCCAGGCCTTGGCAGCTTCCACATGGTATTGAGCCTGAGCCTGCGGGTGCACAGAGGTCAAGAATTAAGGTTTGGGAACCTCCGCCTAGATTTCAGAGAATGTATGGAAATACCTGAATATCCAGGCAGAAGTTTGCTGCAGAGTGGGACCCTCATGGAGAACCTCTGCTAGGGCAGCGCAGAAGGAAAATATGGGGTTGGAGCTCCCACACACAGCTCCAACTGGGGCACTGCCTAGTGGAGCTAGTGAGAAGAGGGCCATTATCTTCCAGACCCCAGAATCATAGATCCACCCACAGCTTGCACTATGCTCCTGGAAAAGCCACAGACATTCAACACCAGCCTGTGAAAACAGCCAGGAGGGGGCTGTACACTGCAAAGCGACAGGGGAAGAGCTATTTAAGGCCATTGGTGCCCTCCTCTTGCATCAGCATGACCTGAATGTGAGACATGAAGTCAAAGGAGATCATTTTGCAGCTTTAAGATTTGCCTGCCCCACTGGATTTTGTACTTGCATGGGGCCTGTAACCCTTTCATTTTTTCCAGTTTATCCCATTTGGAATGGATGTATTTACCCAATGCCTGTACCTCCATTGTATCTAGGAAGTAACCAACTTGCTTTTGATTTTACACACTGATAGGCGGAAGGACCTTGCCTTGTCTCAGATGACTGTGGACTTTTGAGTTAATGCTGAAATGAATTAAGACTTTGGGAGACTGTTGGGAAGGCATGATTGGTTTTAAAATGTGAGGACATGAGATGTGGGAGGGGCAAAGTGTGGAATGATATGGTTTGGCTGTGTCCCCACCCAAATCTCATCTTGAATTGTAGCTCCCATAATTCCCATGTGTCATGGGAGGGACCCAGTGTGAGGTAATTGAACCATGGGGGCAGGTCTTTCCATGCCGTTCTTGTGATAGTGAATAAGTCTCACGAGAGCTGATAGTTTTATAAAGGTATGTTCTTCTACACACCCTTTCTTTCCTGCTGCCATGTAAGATGTGACTTTGATCTTCCTTCGCCTTCCACATTATCATGAAGCCTCCCCAACTGTGTGGAACTATGAGTCAGTTAAACCTCTTTCCTTTATAAATTACCCAGTCTTGAGTATGTCTTTATTAGCAGTGTGCGAACAGATTAATACAATGGGTAATTTATAAAGGAGAGAAGTTTGATGGACTTACAGTTCCACATTGTGGGAGATGCCTCAGGAAACTTACAATCATGGCAAAAGGCAAAGGAGAAGTGGATACTTTTTTCACAGGGCAGCAGGTTGTAGTGAGTGCAAGCAGGAGAAATGCCAGATGCTTATAATACCATCAGATCTTGTGAGAACTCACTATCGCAAGAACAGCATGGAGAAAACTGCCTCCATGATCCAATTACTTCCACCTGGTCCCACTCTTGACACATGGGGATTATGAGGATTACAATTGAAGGCAAGATTTGGTTGGGGACACAGAGCCAAACCGTATCATTGTCCAGTGGGGATAAAAGCAAGATTCAGAACCATGTGTATAGGAAGCTGCAATTTGCATTTTTAAAATGCTTGTGTTCAGAGCCTGATTCTAGAACAGCACATAAAAAACTGGCATCAGCCAGGCACGGTGGCTCACGCCTGTAATCCAAGCACTTTGGAGGCCAAGGTGGGTGGATCACCTGAGGTTGGGAGTTCAAGACCAGCCTGACCAACATGGTGAAACCCCGTCTTTGAAAAAAAAAATGGCATCAAGAGTGAGTTGATTTGGGTAGGAATCCTTGGTATGCAGTAAGCGAGAAATGCTGTTGGTTCTAAAAAATATGTGCATACATATTTGCGATGGCTAAAAGGGGTGTAAAGTAAAATTGATGGGACCCCACTGATTCGGACTGAGCTGTTGCACTAGGCTCCAACAGACTAAATAAAATTGGAGTTACTTAAGTTTCATGTCACCAAACCAAAGTTAAATTGTTTATCTGATTTTCTGAGAAATCAGAAGAGAGATGATAGCCAAATCCCCAAACAGGCCAGTTTTAGTCAGTATTACAAGGAAATCCCTTCTGCTTTCACTGTTATAAGGAAAATAACCTGAAGTAGCCTGGTGTTAACCAATCTGATTTTTAAAAAATTATGCTGACTGTGTATGGTGGCTCATGCCTACAATCCCAGCACTTTGAGAGGCTGAGGTGGGAAGATCACTTGAGCCCAGGAGTTTGAGAGTAGCCTGAGAAACACGGCAAAACCTTGTCTCTACAAAAAATACAAAACTAGCTGGGCATGGTGTTGTGTGCCTGTAGTATTAGCTACTCGGGAGGCTGAGGTAGGAGGATTAATTGAGGCCAGGAGGTTAAGACTTCAGTGAGCTGTGATTGCACCACTGTACTCCAACCTGGGTGACAGAGCGAGACCCTATCTCAATATAAATAAATACATAAACATAAAAATTAGGCTGTTTCTTTGTTTCTACTTATGCTACTTTATAAAATTCGACTGTTCTGCCATGCCTAATGGTATGCCTGTCTAAATCTTTAGATGGGATGCTGTCCAATTCTTGAATCACTAATAAAAGCCAATTATATCTTTAAATCCAATTTGTTGAAATTTTGTCTTTTGACTGGTGGAAACAACCCACATATCCATTGATGGAAGAATAGATAAAAGAAAACATAGTATATCCATACAATAGAATATATTTTGGCCATGCTACAACATGGAGGAACCTTGAAGACATTATGCTAAGGGAAATAAACCAGACACAAAAGGATACATATTGTATGGTTCTACTTGTATGAGGTACCTAGAGTAATCAAATTGATAGAGACAGAAAGTAGGATAGTGATTACCAGGGGCTGGGGAAAGTGGAGAATGGTGAGCTAGTGTTTAATGGGCACAGAAGATTTGGTTTGTTTACTTGTTGGTTTTTGGGACAGAAAGGTGAAAAAGTTCTGGAGATGGATAATGGTGATGGTTGCACAACCATGTAAATGTACTGTATGCATAATGTACTGAACTGTATACATAAACATGGTTAAAATGGTGAATTTCATGTTACGTATGCTTTACCACAATTAAAAATATGTATATGCAGTATCTTTTAAAGTTTTAAAATTTACTTTTATATCATTTTTCTTTAACTGAAGGGGATGAAAGGCATTTCTACTAAAATTACAGATGCATTTATTATTTGAACAAGATGTATTCTACAGGTATGTTTGCTCACATATGGAATGTCATTATGTTCAAAGTGATTTATTGCAACATTGTAATAGTAAAAGTCTGGAAATAAAGTATGTTAACTAGAAGAAACTGGTTAATAAATTATATGTATCCATGCAATAGAATATAAGCAGCTAAAAAATAAAGGAGGAAGATCTCTTATTTATTTATTTATTTGAGATGGCATTTTGCTCTTGTTTCCCAAGCTGGAGTGCAATGGCATGATCTCAGCTCACTGCAACCTCTGCCTCCTGGGTTCAAGTAATTCTCCTGCCTCAGTCTCCCAAGTAGCTGGGATTACATGCGAGCACCATCACACCTGACTAATTTTTTGTATTTTTAGTAGAAACGGGGTTTCACCATGTTAGCCAGGCTGGTCTCGAACTCCTGACCTCAGATGATCCACCTGCTCAGTATCCCAAAGTGCTGGGATTACAGGTATGAGCCACCGTGCCGAGCCAAAATAATAATTATAAATATTTAGAAAATGAAATAGGGAAAAGAGGGAAGTAATAAAGGGGATATTCAATTCATCCCTTCTACTGCTTACCGCTCCCCCATCAACTTTATGAATTTTTCAGTTTGTTTTAAATCTGAGATTAACGGAAATAAAATTACAAAAGTTATATTTCCAGCTCTTTACATGGATTAACTTAATCCTTCTAACAACCTAATGAGATAGATAGCATCATTAGCATTCTCACTTTAACAAATAAGAAAACAGAGGCACAGAGAGGGTAAATAACTAACACTAGATTTCACACAGCTAGAAAATTGCAGTTAGAATTTGAAACCAGGCGGGTGTGGTGGCTCATGTCTGTAATTCCAGCACTTTGGGAGGCCGAAGCAGGTGGATCGCTCGAGCCCAGGGGTTCGAGACCAGGCTAGGCAGCATGGTGAAACCCCGTTTTTACAAAAAAAAAAAAAAAATACGAAAATTAAAATGTGCACCTATAGACCCAGCTACTAGGGAGGCTGAGAGGTAGGAGGATCGTGTGAGCCCGAGAAATCGAGGTTGCAATGAGCCATGATTGTGCGTGCTACCAGACTCCAGTCTAGACAACACAGCGAGACCTTGTCTTTAAAAAAGGAAAAAGATAAAAAGAAAGAAAGAATTTGAACCTATGTCTAAAATTTTAAATTGCCATTATGTAAATTGTATTTTACAAATTCCATCATAAGCGCATGAGAATGCCTGCATCCCTATATGACAGGTAACACTGAGTTGCAGCAATATTTAATTTTCTCCCCCAGGCTAATGGAGGAGATACGGTATATGGTTTATTGCTATTGTTTTAATTAGCAGTTTAACACTTAGCAAATGTTTAACGTTCACTCCAGACCCTCTGCGTTTTCTCCCGTCCGCCGAGAGGGGGCGCTCGCCACAACACGCCGATTTCTTATGGTCCTAATCGGCTTCCCAACCATAATGCGCGTGCGCTTATCCTGTCCCAGGTGTCCAGCTTTGTGCCTGATCGATGTCTTCCCTGCTGCGCTCCGAGCGCAGTTTTCAGTCAGGGCAGGACTGCGGGAAAAGAGCGTTCTCTGGACCCAGAACGCCTCTGGTCCTCCGGGCCGAAGGGTTCTGGGAGGTCCTGGAAGGGTCTGGCGGCGAGTCGGACAGCCCACAAGGGCGGGTAGGGAGGGCGGGGCCGGCCCCTCAGGGTCTTGGGCGTCGGTCGCCGGCGCGGCCGGAGCTGGGCGCGGAGCCCCTGACAGTGCAGGTACGGAGGCGGCGACCCTGCCAACGTCTGCTCCGCCGGCCCCCTACGTGTTCGTGAGGTTGCGGCAGCGGGCTGGGGATTCGGTGCTGGTCTAGGGCAAGGCACTGAGCCCGGTGTGCGGGGGGACTGGCCGGGATGGGCCGCATCAGGGGTGGGCGCCCGCCGGGGTCGCCTGAACCTTTGCCCCGAGGCCGGTCTGACCCACCTCAGCCCTTCAGCCTAGCAGTGTTCTTTTGGGATCAGAGTGACTGCGCCTTAGAGTTTCTCCAAAACTGCAAGGGTCTCCCCTCCTTTCCGGCGAGCGTCTGAGGCGCCCCTGAATTCATACGGAGCCACAGGTTTCTTGTGGGCACATGGTTGAGAAATTCGTGTCAAACGGGGAAGAAAATCGTACAGGACTCAAGCATGGGAGTCTGGATATGGCTTGGTGTGTGTGTGATATTTCTCCTGGGGTCCGCCTTAACTGGCAAGATGATCCTTGAAGTCATCTTGTGCATCCCTTGTTTTTAGACAGAACCACAGCTAAATCACACAGATAAAGATCTCTGGTGTTTTTAGAGGCAGGGATTTGAAAACTTACCCTCATTTATTGCCGTGAGGAGAGAAGCAAGCCCATGTTGACCACTCGGTACCAAGAGGCGCGGAGCTAGGAGGTAGAGATTGACGTCTTTTACTCGATGTACTGCAAAAGCCTAAGTTAAGAGATGTTAAAAGAGATAATGATTATTTTTTAAAAGGCATTTTGTTCCCAGAATATTGCAGAGCCTTTAATATGCTAATACCATTTACCATGAATCTCCAACTGGGGGTATGGTATGTAGAATTTCCCAAATTTTACTAGGATATACTGTTATTCTTGGGTGATGCCTCTGATTAACATTTGGAACCGCTTGGGAATTGGAGTTTCAGAATTGGAAATTCAGGGTTTAGAAGAGGCAGTGTGGGTCAGTGCTTTTTGAATGTTAATGCCGTACACATGTAATGGGATCTCGTTACAGTACAGATTCCGACTGATTCTGCATTTCTGACAAGTTCCCAGGTGATGCTAATACTGCTGGCCCATGGAACACAATCTGAGTAGCAAAAGTGTAGATCACTGGATTGAAAGTTAGAGACTATGTTTTCCAGAACAGACTGTGCTGCCTTGAGAGAGTCACTTCATCCTAAGAGAGCAGTTTGGACTAGAAGATCTCTAACATTTCTTTCAGATTTAAAATTCTGTGAGTCTAATCCAGTTACCCCTATAGTAGTTGAATTCTATCTAAAATATTCTTGCCACTTTGGCAAATTTCGCAGTTTGGCTTGAACATTTATAATAATGGGGAATTATCTACATATAAGGCATCTCATTTTATTCTTGGAATAGCTCAAGGAGGAAGTTCTTCGTGTTGCTGAAAACATCTCTGCAACTTCCATGCTGTTGTTCCTAGATTATCTCTTAATAAACAGGAAAAAAATGTTACCCACTTTTCTAAAAAGTTGACTCAACATATTAGATAACAGCTGTGCCTACTATATGCCTATTTTAAGTGGAATTGTCTTTAACTTCCATTTTGTTTAAGAAATCCCTTAAATTTGTCTTTGTTTTGTGTGGAGTGTAGTGGGGCTTTGGTTGGACTTTGAAGGATGGGTGTGGCTTGCAAGACTAGAAAAGTATCCTGAACAGCTGACAGTGGTGCAGAGATGAGACTGCATTTGTCAAATCCAGGATTGCTTGATTATAGTAAGAAATGAGAGATCAGTGAAAGATATCAGGCAGGTGGGTGTAGGGACCAAGCAGTATTTTAGCAGATGTATTTGTTTTACTGTGATTAAAAGGTGGTTGGAACTGGGGAAGGAGGGAGGCAGGGAACTGGATAGGCTTCACATATCATTATTAGAGGATTTAGGTTGATGATAATAATGCCTTATATTTATGTATAACAATTTACAGATTACAGAACTTTTCACAGGCGTGATCTCATTTATTATTCCTACGAGGTAGGCAGAGCAGCTGTTATGCTGTTTTACAGATGATATGACAAAGAGAGTAAATGATTTGCCTTAATTTTCAAAGCTATTACATGGCAGACTGAAGTAATGATTGTGATAATGGAGGAGAAGGGAAAGATGCAGGAGGCAGTTCTAAGGACGAATTGATAAGTGGGGCCTGACTGACCACGAGGGCACAAAGGAGCAGAAATTGTTAGGGAAGAGTCAAAGTAGTTGGGTGAATCATAATACTATTGAAAACTACCACTCTAGGTTTTACTCTGCCAGCTCTGTGATTGCTAGCAGCTGCTTGGAGTTATAGGTTGAGAAGGATTATAGTGGATGATTGCCAGGTTGCTTGGCTTGTCTATAGCTACTAGGTGATACTGGGCGACTTGGGCTATCTGTCCCATAGGAAGGAAAATAGGAATTGGGTCCTCAGTGTCCCATGAAGAGGTGAGAGCTAAAATATTCACTGATTCAAATCTATATTAAGGTCCTTGCCATCCTGGAGACTCTAACTTTGGCTTTGTATCATTTTGCTTTTGAGATTCAGGCTGATATCAGTTGAATGTGGTCAAGGAA
Organism: Alouatta palliata; assembly: GCA_004027835.1. NCBI lineage: Eukaryota > Metazoa > Chordata > Mammalia > Primates > Atelidae > Alouatta > Alouatta palliata. The sequence continues at coordinate 25,982 of PVKV010007612.1, forward strand.
CAGATTAGGTATTTAGTCTGGCCTCCCCAAGGGCTTCACTACAGCAGAGCGTGGGCCTTTGCTACCCTCAAATCCTCCTTAATGCTGTTTCCCAGGAGATCAGCACCTCACCTGAAGCTTTCTCTGTGGTTCTTTTACCCTGGAAGTATACAAGATTGAGATTTAGCATCACTATAAAATTCCATAGAACCTAGAGCTGTTCCTGCACTTTTAGTTTCTTAGGCTCCTATCTAGAGCGGAAAGAGCCACGTTTACTGAGGGGGGTGGGGAGAGAGGTGTGTGTGCATGCACATGTGCACATGACTGGTAATTTCACAATGGCAGTGGTCTTCAAGAGTGGAGATAACTCTGGAAAAGCTGTCAGAGCCAATTTATATCCTGAGTGTGATGTTGGCACAGGCATCCATTCAACACTGAGTGCCTTCTCGGTGCAAAGCACTATGGTGAGTGCTTAGATACTGAGATGGATAAAATCCTCTGTCCTGGAGGAATTCATAGTAGAGTAAGAAATGATATTTTAAATAAAATATGGTATTTAAATGGAGATATGTCCCAAATGCTGTGTGAGGGCAGAGGAGGGAATGGCTAGCTCTACATGGAGAAGTCAGGAGAGTCTTTAGGAAAGAGGTGGGAATTGGGCTGAGCCTTGAAGGATGAGGAGGAAGAATGGTCCTGGTGACATTTGTAACATTTGCAGATGCATAAGGGGAAAGGCAGATAGATCCAAGTGGCTGGAGTAAAAGAGAACTTTGGTGGTTGATGCGACCGGATTGATAATGCAGCCACATTGTTTTATTTTGTTTGTTTAGAGTTGGGGTATCACTATGCTGCCCAGGCTGGAGTACAGTGGCTATTTACAGGCGAGATTATCACACACTACAGCCTTGAACTCCTAGCCTCAAATGATCCCCCTCCTTACCCTCCTGAGTATAGGTGGGTCTGCAGGCTGCTGTGTCAGTTTGAGACCAGTGTTTTTTTTTTGGAGATAGAGCCTCTGTCACCTAGGCTGGAGTGCAGTGGTACGATTTTGACTCACTGCAATCTCCTGAGTAGTTGAGACTACAGCTACTAAAGCTGGGACTACTCAGCCTCCTGAGTAGCTGGGACTACAGGTATGTACCATCATGCCCAGCTAAATGTTTGTATTTTTAGTAGAGACAGGGTTTCACTATGTTGGCCAGGCTGGTCTCAAACTCCTGTCCTCAAGTGATCTGCCTGCCTTGGCTTCTCAAAGTGCTGGGATTACAGGTGTGAGCCACTGTGTCTGGTCAAGGCCAGGTTTTTAATGGCCTGTAGTGCAGTGCTAAACAGATTTCATTTTGTGGGCAGAGAAGCCACTGGAGGCTTTTAGGCAGGAAGATGACATGATTATATTTGGGGAAGCTAAAGTGGAAATAAACTGAAGGGGAAGAACCTAGTTCAGGGTCATTGGGGGTCTCTTGTAATATCATAGACATGGTTTAGAGCTGAACTAAGGATTAGGTCGGTGGAGATAGAGAGGACAGGATGAATCTGAGAGAGATTGGAGAAACACAATTAACCAGATATAATGACTGAATTGGTTGTTGAGAATAAGAGAGAGGGAGTGGTTGTGGATGACTCGGTTTTCTATTTTGAGTAGATGGTGTTGCCAGTAGCAAAGACGGAATATAGAAGAGGAATTTTTTTGGGGGGGAGATACCAAGTGTCTTTCGGGTCGTATGGAACTTTTGGGCTCTGTGGCAGTTAGCAGACAGGGTGAGCTATGAGTCTGAGTTCAGAAGAGTTTCTATCTAGGGGCAGTAAGTATAGGTGATAGTTGAAGTTGTAGGAATGGATGAGCTCTCCCAGCCATGCTTACAGAAGGCTGAAAAATGACAGAGGAGGTGAGGATTGATGTGCAAGGGTAAGACAGAATGTTGTCCAGGAAGCTAGGAAAGGAGAAAATTCCAGGAAAAGGATTGACAAATCTCATTTGCTACAGGGAGGTCAAGTTGGGATGAGCTTCCAAAATGCATTTTGAGGTTGTGTAGAACATTGTGCTCACCAGGGCTCTTTTTAAATGTGAGCAGCTTCAGTGCAGTGGTAGGGATGGAGCCAGATGGCAATGGATTGAGAAGTAGGTAGGAAGTGAAGAAAGAGATGTGTACTCACTTTGAATAGTTCAACAGAGAAGGGAAGAATACAGTATGATGGCAGCTTGTGGAGGAGGTAGCAGGGACTAGTTTTTCCTAGAAGGGCAGAGTCTTGTGTATGGGTTTTCTGATGCCATGTAAGATCCAGTAGAGAGGGTGCAATGATGGCACAAGAGAAAAGACGATGCTAAATCAGGTCCTCAGAGGAGAGGGGAGGGGGTGGGCCCTGAAAAGAAGGGGATAGCATTTTCTTTAAAGACAAATGATGGAAGAAAGGAAGGAATTTAGGAAGAAAGAGCTAATGACAAATGCATGCAGATATATCTAAATTTACAAAGGAATTCTTACCTAATAGGGCCAGTTTTTTTTTTCAGCAAGGTTATCTGCTGAGAGATGGGAATGCTGGTGTTGGCTTGGGCAGGAGTAAGGACTTGAAAGTAGTAAAGGAAGCTTGAAACAACTGTTAAGAGGAAAGAGGGAGACAGTAGACTTGAAATAAGCTCCAAGATTGTTGAGTACCCTCTGAACTGAACTGAAATCCTATACTATAGGCCTCCCCTTCATCTTTCTCATAATAATATTGGCTGACGTTTATTGAGTGCTTTATACGAGGCACATTCTAAGTGCTTTTCAGGCATTCTTATGTGATTTTTATGGCAATCCTGTTAGAAAGTTATTGTTTTTATCTCTTTCTTCCAGAAGTGGAAATTGAGGCATGGAGGATTAGTAGTACTTGTATTTCATGAATCTCTTCTGCAGAAATGGATTCCTTCTGAAGCATCGGAGAAGGCAGAAACTTAATCCCAACTCCCAGTTTCTGGACCCTGAGAGCCTAGAATCTAGGGTTGCTAAGGAGGGAATCTTACCATGCCAGTTTGTGGGCCTGATGGTGGCATGGAGGGGCAGGGCAGTGGGATCAGTGTTGCTGTCAGCTTTTGACAACTACATAGGGAAACTCTGACATTCTTGAGTGATTTTCCAGCATCCTGACTAGAGAGACAAGTGACTGATAGTAATTTGTCAGGTATTGTGGGCTGAAATTGTGTCACCTGAGATGGTAAATAAGAAGAGAGACCTTGTCCCTGTTTCTATCGCCTGGAAAAAGAAAATTTTTTTCTTGGCAGAGCGACTAGGCAAATCTGAAACCTTATATAAGAACATTATGATTATTAACTCACCTTTTGTGTTTTCTCAGTTGGTGTGACAGATACAGTTTGTAGGTGAGCTGTATACCTGACTTGAGTGAAAGGATAGAGTGATAGGATGGCATGGATGGAGGAGAAACGGACTTACCTTTTCCTGCTGCAGCCACTGAAGCATCATCTCTGTGTCCTTCCTTTTGAGGTTGCCATGGATACGCCTTTGCATGGTGGTTTGAGGAGATTGATTTCCATTATGATCAGATGATGACGTGGGTTTAAAAAGAGAAAGGATGGAATGCTCTGCTTTTGGGGAGTGGCCGGCGGGCTGCCCAAAAGGCAGAGCCCAGTATAGCCGATGGGGCTGTGGCTTTGTTGGCTGCTTTGGCTTTTGCTGAAGTTGTGAAATGGTGCATCTCCCTCTTTAGAGCGCAGGCTCAGGGTTCCTGTCTACAGGGTCCTAGTGCTAGGAACTTGCTGGTTGATTCAGGGGGAGAAATCAGCAGGAACTTCAAACAGGCTAAGTAGGACTTCTGATACCTCTGAGAGGATTGTAGTTCTTGCGTATAGGGCTGAGTGCCTCTTGCCTTCCTGCAGAAGTTCCTTTATTAAAGATAAGTGAAGCATATAGCATAGCTTTTCTTCTTGACTCTTAGAGGTCTAGGCCTTTGGAGGTGGGCCTGGAAGTCACTGGATATTTCTCGGGAAGGGGGACATTTTGAGATGGAGTAGAGCTGCATTCAGAGTGGGAGTGGGTTTGTAGACATTTCTGAGGATAATGAGGAGCTGGAGAAGTGAAGAAAGTCCATTGAGGGTATAGGCCCTATCTGTATGAAATCTGTAAGGCAGATAGTGAGTAGGACCTGGGAACAAAAAGCTCTGTGCACCTTGTCTTCTGACGTCCTGTGGATATCTGGAATCCAGCTTTCCAAGCTTCCAGTCCCCCAGCCTCCATTTACCACTCAGTAAGCAGACATTTTCCCTTTCTGAGTCCTGAAGGACTTAGGTCCACACTTATCTCTTCTTTACTAGTGCTTTCAGACATGTATAGTTTTGCCTTGCTGTTGGTTTCAGACAAGTTCCTCTAGGAGTGGGAAATCAGGGAAAGCAGACAGTTGGGTTAGCCCAGGATCAAAATTTGATAAGGTGAGACAGGAGGAGATCAAGGTATCAATGGATGCTGAGGTGCCAGTAAAAACAAGGTAGAAATGGTTCAGACACAGGAGAAATGGTAGAGGTGGAAAAGAGGCTTTTCCTTGTCACTTTCTCCTTTTAATTCCCCAAAATCTTGTTTTCCTGAAATTTCTCAAAGACTATTGGCAACTTATTTATCAGACACAGAGATTTTTCCCTCCTCTCTTCCCATTTGTCTAGGTATTTTAGTGATATTTAATATCATTGGAGAGGGAGAGGAAAATGGATTAGAAATCCAAGAGGTGCCTGTCTCCTCCCTGGCTGAGATAACATTAACCCAGGATTGTCCTATGGGATATGGGCCGGGGCCCAGTAATGCTGTGGAAGGAGTACCTGCCTGTAGAGATATTCAGTGTGCCTCTCTGCCATTTTTTGGCTGTGAGACTTGGGTAAGTCATTTGACTTGTGAGACTCAGTTCTATCAATTGTAGAATGGAGAGAATGGAATCTGTTTTGGCTATATCACAGGTTCATGTTTGAAGGAGATAGTGAAGTACATGTATTAATGTATACCATTAAGTTTTCCCCAGAGAAGGCCCTAAGAACAGGACTCATTTTCTCTCTCCTAATATGTTGTTTCCCCTCCCATTTCTCAAATTCTGTTAATGTTTCAATTATTACATTTCTCATGCTTGAAAACTCCTGAGTTTATTTATTCATTTACTTATTTGTGCATTCATTGACCCATCCATTTATCCTTGCAACATTTGAATTCCTACTGTGTGCGAGTCATCATTGATGTCCCCTTAAAAGAATGAATGAAGATGTTTTCTGCCATTTCTTGAGCACACATTGGTGCTAAATGCTTTACATAAATCTTATTTAATCTTCAAAGTGTCCCTGTGAGGTAACATTATTTCTTCCTTTTTGCAGTTGAGGTAACTGGGGCTCAGAAGGTTAAGTATCTCCCTCAGAGGTGAGGAAACAGGAGAACCAAAGGTGTATTCAGGTATGCCTCCAGAGCCCATGCAGGCCCACTGCCTGTTTCCTCATGTCTGGATCTATTACAGGGCCTTTTCAGGACTTCTTTTAGTGCTGTCTCTGAATTGGCCTCTTTATTCTCTCTCTCCTGATCCTCGTTCAGACCTTCCTTACCCTGTGTTCATTATTGCAGCAGCCTCCTTGCTGTTATTCCTGTCTTTGCTGGGTTGCTCCTGCCTGTACTCCATCCTGCAGGTGTCATCAGTTTGATCTTCCTAAAATAGTTTTCACTATGCAGTCTCTTGCTCAAGAACAAGACTGCCTTCCTGTTAATATTGGATGAAGTCCATCTGTGTCTGCCAGGTAAACTCCTTGCCTTCCCACAGTTACCTCCCAGTACATTGCAGTGTTAAGATGTTTATTTATTCAATAAACATTTGACCATGAGCTACTTACTGGCTGTTGGATCATAAATAGGAAAAGGTATGGACTATGCTTCAAAAGGCTTGTAGTTGGATAGAATAACTCATCTAGAATTCATCACTTCAGCTAAGCTAGTGTTCTTTACTATTCCCTAGTCAAGCAAAGTTATTTCTGTCTCTATTCATACTGTGTTCACAACTTACAGGGCTTTGTAGGCCTTTCCACATATTTTTTGAAATCCCCATAATTCAAGGCATGCTTAGGTACCCCCTTTCTTTCTAGTTAACCTCTCTCCTGTCTATAATTTATTATAGTATTTATTATGTAGATGTATATACCATTTAGTATCATGACAGGTAATTCTTTGCACTTCTGTAATTTCTGTACTTTCTACGAGGTACTTTTTTGTTTTTTCCGAGTCTTATTCTGTCACCCTGGCGGGACTGCAGTGGTGAGATCTTGGCTCACTGCAACCTTCACCTCCCAGCTTCAAGCAATTCCATGCCTAAAGCCTCTCAAGTAGCTGGGATTACAGGCATGTGCCACCACACCCAGCTAATTTTTGTATTATTAGTAGAAATGGTTTTTCACCATGTTGGCTAGGCTGGTCTTGAACTCCTGGCTTTAAGTGAGTCACCTACCTTGGCCTCCCAAAGTGTTGAGATTACAGGCATGAGCCACCGTGCCAGACCTACAAGGTACTTTTTATGTGCTTTAGCTTATTTGAACCTTATAATACTGATATAGATATGTAGATATTATTTCCATTTCACAGGAAAATAAACAAATTCCAAGAAGTTAAGGGACTGTTGATACCTATGTGGCTAGTGAGTTGTAAGGCTATTTTTAGATCTGAGCTCTTTTGAATCTTTGAAGGCAGTGGGGTCTACAGGAAGACCACGGCCTTAAAAGCCTAGAGATGTTTGTGGTAATGGTGAGGCATAGTAGAAAGCACAGAGGGCTCTGGGTCAGGTTGGTTCCAGTTTTGGCTCTACTCCTCACAATCTGTGTAACTTCAGCGAAGTTGCTCAGTTCTCAAAGCCTCAGTTGCCTTGTCAGCATCATCCCTGGCCAGCCTCTCAATGGGGCTATTGTAGTGTCTATATATGATGACATTGTTCTTAGCTAACTTTTATTTAGAACTTATTAAATACCAGGCAGTGTCTGAATGCTTCATATGGATTATCTTAGCTAATCCTCACAATACCTCTCTGAGATATCTTCTTTGTTGCTTCCCTATTGACAGATGCCGAAATTGAGGCATAGAGATGTTAAGTAACTGGACCAAGTTTATGTAGCTACCAAGTGGTAAAGCCAGGAAAGTAGCCAGGGTCTAGAACCAGTACTCAACCATGGTACTGTAAAATGTATTCTTTTAAGGTATCCTATAGACTGTAAAGTGCCAAACATGTGCAGTCTAGGCTGCAAGGACATGCCTGGCCCTGGCCATCTGTGTAATGGTGAATAGGAAAGGGAGGGGGCAACATGGAGATTTTGCAGGGAGGAGAGAGATGATTTCCTAGGGGGTCTGGCCAGGACCGAAGATATGGAATTGTGTTTTGGGCCATATTTCTGAATGTTGGCTATCATTCTACTGTTGGGCTACCTGGCCTATCTTAGAAAGAGGGTAGAGTAGGGTGAAGTCACTGTTTTGCCAGTGAAGTAAGCCCAGTGCAGAAAAGACAGGTGTCCCTAGGCCCAAGGCAACTAGATCCATACCATACCCAGTGGAGCCATAGGTCAGACCCCAGGCCAACCTTGTTGGCTGTGTAGGGGCAGGGACCCTGGTCTGTTGGTTCCTAGCCCATGATAGATGTGTAAGTGAATGAAAGCAGTATGGTTAGTCACTTGGAGACTTCTCATTAGAATGCATAATCTCATTAAATTAAACAATTTTAATTATAAAAGTAATACATGGTTATTGGAGAATTTTTGTGAAATACAGAAACACAGAAAATAAATCATCTCATTGGGTCTGAGATGCTAGGAGGCAGGCCAAGGGTACAAGGGGCAGATGGCTGAGGTGGACTGGGCCTTGTGCTACAAGAGGAAAGAAGGGCTCTCTGCTTTTGACTGTACTGCCTTTAGTAATCCAGTTGAGTCTGATACTCTTGGGGTTTACAACCTGGTCCCTTATAACAACGATAAAGGATAAAGAGTGACTATGGCAACCTTTGCCAGCCTTGTGGGGGGTGCTGGGGTACTTGGCTTGCTTTGCTATGTGTGTGAAGTTGCCTCCATTACTGCCCTTTCCTTGCTGCCTATTGGGCAGGGCCTGTCTCCTCTGGCACAGTGTGAGATTGAAATAACAAGCCCTAATCATGTGAATTTGGACCCTGAGTTTAGAGTTTGGAGAGGGAAGGGAGAGAGAAGAGCACCAGAAAGGTGGATGAGAGATCCTTATATTCGCTCTGTGGAGGCCCTAGGCAGCTGATCACTTTGAAGTGTCACTTGATGCTTATGGGCCTGCCGAGGCCTTACATCCTGGGGGAGAGGGGAACAGTAATGGTGAGTGGGTACAGACTAGGAGGCCTGCCGAGGCCTTACATCCTGGGGGAGAGGGGAACAGTAATGGTGAGTGGGTACAGACTAGGAGGAACTGTCGAGACTGCTGCCAGCCCTGGGTCAGTGTACTGTAGAAGGGAGTGCTGAGTGTCTGTGGTGTGAACCCGACCCTTAGTCTCTGGCCCAGGTGAAGCAGGGGGGCACTAGGACCCAGAGGCTAGCACGGTTCCTGACAAGTCTAGAGCAGCACTAGCGCAGAGTGAGACTCATCAGCTGGCAAGCAGGATTCTGTGTCTCTGGGTTCAGGAATCCTCGGGCAGCAGAGGGGACTTGCTCCTTAGCCCCCATCACTGCCCCCACCCCTACCCGTGTAGGCCACCGAGTGAGGCCCATGGACTGGGGAGGGCTGTGCCTGACGACTCCTGTGTCCCTCCATGAGGGCCCAGCGCCCTGACCCTCCTGCCTAGGTTTCTACCTTTTCTCTCTGTCTTTGGCCAGCTGGGGGAGGGGGTAGAGGCCGGGTGAGCAACATGGCACAGAGCAAGAGGCACATGTACAGCCGGGTAAGTGGCCCTAATCTGGATGGCCCTGGCAGGGCTGCTGGGGAAGGCCTGGGTGCCTGTGGACATCATTGCTGTGGGGGCTGGGGAGATAGGCCGGAGCTCAGCTGGGGGCACTCAGACTGTGTTTTCTAAGGAGCCCTCAAAGCCCTGGTCATGTACGACTGGACAGGCTTCCCTTTTCAGAGTTGAGCCCTAAATGGAGACTAGCAAGGCCTGGCCTCTGACTCTAATTGGCCCTCATTACCAGGGGTTCCTGAGGGGGGCCAGGCTATCATGGGGACTCAGAATGGGGATGATGGGTCAGAGAGGTCTCACAGTGAAGCCTTTCCTAAGAGCTGCTTTGTTGTATGTTACTTGCTTTCTTTCTCTTCTGAGATTGAATCTGTAGCTACTGTTGTGGCCCCCTGGTTCTGAGAGGCTTATTGGGGTTGGAAAGTGGGGGAGTCTTTGGCTTTGGGTTCAGCCTTTTATGTCACTGGCAATTCCTTTTATTGTCAGGTCCGTGAGAGCCATCCTGCTGTCCCAGGTGTGATTTGGGGTACTGGAGCCTCTGGGAACTATATCCTTACCCTCCTGGATGAGCTCTTTGGGGAAGGGAATTAGGCAATGACAGGCTGGGAGGTGTCCTGGCTCTTCCTTGGCTCTGCCAGGGCTCCCTTCTGAAGCTATTATAAATGGGAGTATCAGAAGGGACCTCCATAGAGTCTTTAGGATGATGGTATCACTTCATTATGCCTCATTCATCTGTTTGCTGCAAGGCCCCTGGTTCATGGAGTTGCTATTGATAAAAGTGACTTAAGTGTGATTTTCTTCTAAACCTTGGGCCTATTTGGGACCTAATTTTGTATTGTGTTCAGTCATCGTGGGTGTGCCAGAGGCTGAGAGCTGTCCAAGGACACTGCCTTAGTCTGTTCTTTTCCTTTGCCCATCTGTAGGGTGATAAACCATTCATTTAGACCACTGAGCAGAGTCTTGGGGACAGAGTGAGGGGTAGATCCACCCAATTTACTTGGCCTGTATTTTCCTTTTTATAGCAACATAGAATGGAGAAGAATCTCTAGACCTTGCAGGTAGAGAATTGACCAAACAAGACTCAGGCCAGGTAGAAAGGAGTTGAATGATTGAATGGGCTGTGGTGAGGCATCTGGGGTATCATGGTGGTTATGTAGTTGGGAGTGGGAGGAGTCAGATCAGGAAGGAGAGGTGGTGACTTAAGGGTCTGAAAGGAGGCACAAGTGTGTGCCTCTGACAGGGTGAGGCCTAAGAAAACCATTTGAAACACAGAGGAGACAAGTGACAGTGGAAAGGGAAACAGGATTCTGTAGGTTCACCCACTGAATTGCCTCTCTTTCCAGCTCAGGCTCTTGAGTCAGGGCATAGGGTTGTGGGGAGACTGGTCTAAACTGAGTCATTTGCTTGAGCTTAATTCCCCTCCTGAGAGGAGAATTAAGAAGGCAATGTTTCTGAGAAAGCAGCCATGTGGTGACATTCACAGACTGATCAGTGAATTCTGATTTGTTATAAAATTTAAATATAAATGCTTAAAAATTCTAGCAGATTCCAAAGGATTTGGAGAAGTCTTAGAACATCACTTACATTTTTTCAAAGGAAAATTTGGGAGTCCACCCAATCCTGCATATGGGATTTAGGAAAATGATTCTGGTTGTTTTTCAGTCCAGCATCCTGGCTGAGACATTTCTTATACATGAGGATACCACCCTTGATCTGAGGCCTCTAACTGTCTATGTTTGCCTGTATCTTTCTTTCAGACGCCCAGCGGCAGCAGGATGAGTGCAGAGGCAAGCGCCCGGCCTCTGCGGGTGGGTTCTCGTGTAGAGGTGATTGGAAAAGGCCACCGAGGCACTGTGGCCTATGTTGGAGCCACGCTTTTTGCCACTGGCAAATGGGTAGGCGTGATTCTGGATGAAGCAAAGGGCAAAAATGATGGAACTGTCCAAGGCAGGAAGTACTTCACTTGTGATGAAGGGCATGGCATCTTTGTGCGCCAATCCCAGGTACTCATGCCCTTCTTCTGTGTGTGTGCATATCTGTTGCATGTGCAGCTGATGTGTTGGTACTTCCTTTTCCTGAGCATGGGCATAAGCCTCTGGTTGGGAGAGTGGAAGGTAGTTGGGGAGGGAAGATTGGAGATCCATCCTTAGGGAAGCCGCCCTGGACTCTTGGCTTGCTTGAGGCCTGGGGAGGGGCCTATATTACAGCCATCCTTGATCTGGCTATATTGAGTCTATTCTGTGGCCTCAGATCCAGGTATTTGAAGATGGAGCGGATACTACTTCCCCAGAGACACCTGATTCTTCTGCATCAAAAGTCCTCAAAAGAGGTAACAACCACCCACTTACAGTTGCCTCTTCATATCCCGGAGGAGTCCCCAGAACTTCTCCTCATAACATGGGGCCACAGTGGATCCTAAGATTTTTTTTCCCCATCACCACCATATTCCCTTATATCTCGCCAACCCAACCATGATGTTCTCTGCCCCTACCTCTCTATACAAGTACACACTTTGTTTCTGTTTGCTTTCTACAGAGGGAACTGATACAACTGCAAAGACTAGCAAACTGGTGAGTGGTTTCGGGGTGAGAATGGGGAGTAATAGAGGGAGGGGAAGGAGAAAGATAGGGGATACCCACTGCTAGGCAGGTAGAAGTAGTAGGTGAGTCTGAGTTGCCTTCTAGTCTCTCCAACTTCCCTAAGAAGGAGGCTATCTTTCTTTCTTTTTTACACCTGGGTGCAGGTGGGCTAAGGCCGAAAAGGGCATTAGCCAAGAAGGAGGCTTTCTGGGGATGAATTACTGCATTAGACTTACAGTAAAGGTGGTAGAAGGGAAAAACTCATAGGCTCCAGAAGTTCAGGGTCAAATGAGATTGAGCTGAGGGTGATAGGAAGCACAGGTCTGACCCCAGTAGTGTAGTCAACCTCTACCTTTTGGTACCCAATGATGCCAACATCTAAAGGGTCTGAGGGTAAGGTTAAGGTAGAAGGTAGAGGAAGAAGAAGAAGGAACTCTCCTATTCACAAGTGAATGGCAAGGAGCTGGGCCCTCTGCCTCCTGTTTTAGGCTATATGTAGAAGGTGCATCCTAGTTCCTCCCTGCCACTCCGTGCAGTGTGTGTGTGAGGTGGGGCTGCAGACTCTGCAGCTTCTCTGGGCCAAGTTGTGGACATCCTGGAAGCTGATCTTTGAGGGACTACTCATTGCACCCTGACTACCCCTACCCCCACTTAACCTGTGTATGCCTCAGTTGGTCTTGACACCTATGCCTGGGACATCTGTTCTCTAACTCTGCCCTTTCCTGCTCCTCATGCAGCGGGGACTGAAGCCTAAGAAGGTGGTGTGTTTACTCTTTGTGCCTGGGTGGGTGGGGGTCATGAGCCCCCTCCCCAGCTGTCCTGCATGTCCTTGGACTGCTGCATGCATGTGTGTGTGATCTTAGGCTGGGATGGCCAGAGGAAATGGTGGCCTTGGCTTTCAGAGTTCCTTTGAAGGGTGCAAGAACACCAGGCTCAGTGTCCAGGCCCAGGTAGCACTCTTAGGGCTGATTCTCTCCGCCCCAGGACTCCAAGTCAAGGATTCCCCAGTCAAAAACTATAAGCATTTGACTGTAAATAGCAGCAGCATGAAATAGATCATTTACTGGGTTACAGTGCATTCTCACTTAGCTCGAGCTTGGAAGACCATGGAAGGATAGACTGGGGAAATGGGATTGATGAAGGTACCAAGTGAGGGGTTTTACAAGGAGATGGGAGGTCAGGGAACAGAGCATAGAAAGAACAGTCCTGAGTTGGAAAACTTAAGAGCCTTCATGTGCCTGCCTCTGGATGGGCACTGCCATAAATATCCCCACACCCTGCAATTCTGCCCCATCAGTCTATCCCTGCCTCTTCCTCCTTCAGATGGTGTGCCTGAGGCCTACGTCCTACCCCTTGCAGCCTTTCATTAACCATCATTGGAGTGGTACTCAATCGTACCACCTCCCCTCCCCACCACAGACTCTTTAAACTCTTAGATCACTGCCGTGACCACTTCCTCATACCAGACCCTGCCTTGGACCTGTGCCCAAGTTGTCTTTGACCTGCATGTGCCTGTCTGGCCTGTATGTATTGTACTGTATGTACAATTCTATGATTTCCTTGTCATCAACCTGTGTTAGGCTTTTCTGATATTGCATGGAGAGCTGCTGGATTGGGGCTGTGGGAAGGGAGAGGAAAACATTTCCTTTTCAACTCCTGATTGGTGATGGGTCCTCACTTTGGAGTCATGCCATGGTAGAGACCACATGCCAGTACTTGCTTTGGGTGCTGGCTCCTAGTGGGAATGGGGATATAAGGAAAATAATGCTGTGAAGGATCCTAGGCTCATTTCAGAGTCATAGAAACTTGTCTTTGTCCTTTGACTATTGTCTCCTGGTTGGGACTTCCATTTCACCTCAGGCCTTGAATAGAGAAGAGCATGAAACTATGGTTTGATATTGATGGAGTTCTGGCCACAGCCTGGTCTAACAGTGGGCTGGGGCCCGAGCAATGCCCAAATTTAGGGGCTTTGGTAGCTACCTGGGGAAATGTGGCAAAGCCCAGCCTAGGCCACTCATGCTGTCCTTCTGCGCTCATGTTGGAAAGTGTCAGTCAGACAGTTGAATACCCCTACCCCCAGGCACCCCAGTCGTCCTATTCAGTGGTTTTTTCAAAGCCAATCACTTAGCCTGGGGCCCCTGGTCTCACCCATGTGGATCAGGGAGCTAGTTCCCAAGCGAAAGAAAGAGGAAGACAGAAGAAAACTCAGATGTCTCTGCAAAGTGCTTAATTCTTTTTGGAAGCCCTTGAGAGACAGGCTTTAACTTGTCTACAACCAGGGGATGGCTGGAGAGGAACCCAGTAGTCATTAGAGCTGCTGCCACCCAGATGCGTGTTCTCCAGGATTTCTTAGTCACTCTATGTGCTCCTCAGAGCTGAGGCCTGTTGCTAGAGGGGCACTCTAGATGTGTGTGCCAGATGAGAGACCGTAAAGGTGTTGCCAGGATGTATAAGAGACAGAAGTGGAGTTAATGGGGCTGTAGGTGGGTGTGGTGGGGAGAGTGTGAGTAGGAGAGAGACTGCTGGAGCAGAGAGGTCCTGTGCCCCTGCCCAGTGATGCTCTGGCCCCATAGAATGCTATTTCTGGGATAGCCCCTGGCCCAGTTTTTTGGATCACACTCTTAGGGGTCGGCAAGGGAGGGAATGGAGGAGCCAGAACCTGTTCTTTGGAGAAAGAAGCAAGACAATCTCTGCGCATGACCGTCATGAGGAGGAGGAGCCAGCAAAGCCCTAGATGGTTGCTAGGTGACTGAGGAGCAGTGGCTCCACCCCCATGGAGCAGAGGAGGGTGGGTGCATGACGTCAGGTGGAGCTGGTGCTGCGGCCACTGAGGCTGCCATCAGCCTAAGCTGGTGAACTGGGCCAGGCACCGCTCTGGTGCCTGCCGGAGCCTGGTGATCCCACTGCACATCTGCGGGGGCCTCTGTGTCAGAGTGGCGGCGGTTTGCAAGCTGGGAAGCTGCTGCACCGGGAGGCTGAGACTGCATTGTTGGGATTTGATGCACTAATCTCCTGTCTCCGCCGCCTTTCCCTCTGTTCGGTCTTTTGCCCTCCCTCCCTTCGTCTGTCCTTCCTCCGTGTGTTTGTCTATCCTCCTCTGTCCCTCCTCTTTCCTCTCCTTGCTTTCTTTGGTTTTCTGCAATGATGAGACAGGCACCGACAGCCCGAAAGGTACTATTGCTTGCTCTGGTCCTGCCGCTGGGTTGCCAGGGCAATGGTGGCAGCAGGCTGCTGGGGTGGGGGTGGGGGCTGATTGACTTCATCTGTCTACCTGGACAGGGGAGGTGGGTGAGGACGAAGGTGGGGTTAGGGAGAAGTGTGTGCCTAACACCCTGGGCATTTGCTTCCTGCCTTGCCTGCTTTTGGCTCTAAGTCTGTGTTCCAGGCCTTATACCCGGTGGTCTCACAGGCTTGGGCTTCAGGCAGCCTGTACTGCAAACCGGCTCTGGGAGGGTTTTCTGTGGTAGAACCTAGGGAAGCAGGCCCAGGTATCTCAGTGCCTCCAACAGGCCTGCCTGCCTCACCCAGCCTTTGCTAGAATAGCTCTCGGTTGTCCTCCCTGCATCCCCCAATCCCCAGGGTTTGTATCAGGGCACTTTACCAGGGTAAATTCTAGGGATGGGGTCTGTAGAATAGTTTTTGACCCACAACTATGAAGCTTAGTCCAGCGGAGGAGGGGTGGGAATTGGTTTTCTTGGCCTCAGTGTATCCTGGAAATAGGGCCCAAGCCAAATCTTGTCTTGGCTAGAGCAGTGAGATACTGGGTAGCAAGAACACTATTTGGAAATTGAAGTTAATTGTCTGCTTACCACTTTGCAGTAACTTGAAGGGTTTCGAGATTTGGTTTAGGGCTGTAGTTTTTCTGTGCTGCTGCCCACCCCCACCTCCTTTCCTATAGCTGGGTGGGGTTACTTTGCTGAGCTCTGGGCTTCTGCTAATGGGATATTCATGGTCCTGACACCTGAGCCCTCTTCCCTAGTGATCGGGACTATTGCAGGATCTGGTTCTGGGGAAGGGGGTTGCGGGGAGGGAGAACAGCAGGGTTGTTCTGCCCTAGGGACCTGATCTCCCATTTCTGGGCTTAGATTACTCTTGTGACATGGGGTTTCTAGGGAGTTCTGTATAGAGTCTAGCACTTAAAGGAAGAGGCTGACCTGGGAAAGTCCTTGGGAGTGGTGACTGGGCGGGGCCTCTGGCTCTGGACTGGAGTGGGAGAGATCTTTCGCAGGAGGACTGGTCTCTTGAGACCTTCTCACTAACTGCTTTCTTGTTTTATGGCTCAGCCTAGAGATGGACATCTGGGATTTCCAGGGTGTGTGAAGGGGTGAGGCTGCAAGGGTTGGACAAGGGTGGGAGCAGGAACCAAGGAGAACAGGAATTCTGGGTTCCTGAAGTAGGAACACGGTAGTTTACTGAAGGGAGAAGGGGATGGGATGGGGGGTGGTGGCTAACTGTAGCCCCATTCCTGTTACTACTTCTGCTCTCATTGCTGTCCCTTTTGGTGTCTTTCTGCCATTTTCCTTTCTTTCCTGACTTCTTCTCTTCTGGCTCCTGCTGCCTGTCCAGACCACAACTCGGCGGCCCAAGGTGAGAAAACAGGCCCCTGCGTGAGCCACTGTTGAGTGTACGCACACACTTGGGCATGTGCATGTATGAGAGCGTGTGTATGAGCAAGTGAAAGCTGGTCACAGTGCATCCTGGGTTCTCCTCAGAGGGAAGCGGGGTTGGCAGTGCTGGCAGGGCCCTCCTAGGGAAAATGACTTGGCTTTTAGGAGGTTGTCTAAGCCAGTAGCTTAAATGCAAAAGAGGAGTGAATGGGGTTGTGGTTAATCAAAGCAGGCTTTCTTGAACAAGGGAATTTTGACCAGTTTTGAGGGGAGGGATTGGAAGAGAGATGAAGAACTTGGCAGTGTAAAAGGTCAGGGAATAAGGAGGTAAGTGCATCTGTGACAGGCTTTGGGTGGGGATGTCTGAGGATTGCACATGGTCTCTGAGTGTCAGCCCACTGGGAGAGCTTGGGGCTCAGCACTTTGAGACAGCACATTGGCAGACCTGTCTGCTTCAGGGCTTGAGCTTCAGGGCAGCCCGTCTGCCCACCTCCTCCCCTGCCCCACAGAAGCATGAATAGTGTTACTGGATCGGGGAGATGACAGAAGGGTTGTTTCAAGGGGGAGTCTAGGGGTACAACTTTCACCTTGGCCCTTTTAACCTGCAGGGTCCTCTGAAATAGACTAAGGGAGATTCAGCTTGACTTCCAAAGAGCAGGGAGGGCTTAGCAGGAGTAGAGAGCCTGGCACCCCCACTTTTGGCCCAGCCTTCTCTGGGAATTACATTGTACTTTTTCCATCTATGGGAGGAGGGCATAGACCTGGAGCAAGGATGGGACTGAGAGTATTAAGAAGTTGCTAGAATGATCACAAGTAGGTCATAGACAGGGGTTCTAGGAAATAACGGATTCTACTCTTAAGGTTAGTGCCAGAGTTAGGAGGAATGTGGGGTCAGTGCCAAGGGAGGAACCTTATAATCTTATGTCTTTCTCTATCTTTTCCTCCCTCTCTCCTCTGCCTCCCTTCTCCCCCTGTCCTTTGTCACTGTCTCTCTCTTCCTCTCTGTATCATCTTCCCTGTCCCTTTCATTCTGTTTCTGTGTTCTCACTGTGCTTTGATACTCTCTTTCTGCTCTTTCCCTTCCCTGTCTCCTTCCCTTGCCATATTCTCATATTCTGTTTCTGTTCCTCTTACCACCCCATCCTCTGCTCTGTTTCTGGTCTGCCTCAACCCTCTCTGAATAGCCCACCCGCCCAGCTAGCACTGGGGCAGCTGGGGCCAGTAGCTCCCTGGGCCCCTCTGGCTCGGCGTCAGCAGGCGAACTGAGCAGCAGTGAGCCTAGCACCCCTGCTCAGACTCCGCTGGCAGCACCCATCATCCCCACGCCGGCCCTCACCTCTCCTGGAGCAGCGCCCCCGCTTCCTTCTCCCTCCAAGGTAAGGACTGGGGTTGGGTAAAGGAGAATGAAGACACCCAGGGGCCTATTACTACCTGCTGGGTCTTGAAAATTTCCTGGGGTTGGCAGAAACCCAGAACTTGAATCAGAAAGGCTGAGGACATAGCCTGTGGATATCTTGCTACTGACTGGGCCACCTTTTCCTTTCTTGCCCTTATGCCATACTTTGCCTGTATACACTGTACCATGGTTTCTTCTCAGATGTTTGTATGCCACTGAGTTTTGGCTGCCCTGGGGTGGGGTGATGTTTGCATACTTTCTTGTGTTCTTTGCACCAGCTCAGTGTTGGAGAGGAGGGGTGGATTGTGCATAGACCATGAGGCCTCTCCTTTGCAGGAGGAGGAGGGACTGAGGGCCCAGGTGCGGGACCTGGAGGAGAAACTAGAGACCCTGAGATTGAAACGGGCAGAAGACAAAGCAAAGCTTAAAGAGCTGGAGAAACATAAAATCCAGCTGGAGCAGGTGCAGGAATGGAAGAGCAAAATGCAAGAGCAGCAGGCAGACCTGCAGCGGCGCCTCAAGGAGGCGAGGAAGGTTTGACTCTGGATGCAGTGGGTGGCTGGGGTGGCCTGAGACCCAAGGAAGCATGCTGGAAACTAGATTGGAAGTGGAGTCTGGAGCACCCTGTGAGAAAGGGAGGCATGGGGCGTCTCTGTGCTTGCATCCCCTCCCACCTCCACCTTTTCCTCAGGAAGCCAAGGAGGCACTGGAGGCAAAGGAACGCTATATGGAGGAGATGGCTGATACTGCTGATGCCATTGAGATGGCCACTCTGGACAAGGAGATGGCTGAAGAGCGGGCTGAGTCCCTGCAGCAGGAGGTGGAGGCACTGAAGGAGCGGGTGGACGAGCTCACCACTGACTTAGAGATCCTCAAGGCTGAGATTGAAGAGAAGGGTAAGGGGCCCAGAGCTGCTGGGGACCTAATGGCCGGGTGAGAACCACACCTGAAAGTGTTATGAAAGTATTAATGGTCTTCTCCAGGCTCAGATGGCGCTGCATCCAGTTATCAGCTCAAGCAGCTTGAGGAGCAGAACGCCCGCCTGAAGGACGCCCTGGTGAGGTAGGGTCTTCAGTGCTTGGCTCTGATGTTCACTCTCCTGTTTCCAGATGTGTTAGAGCACCTATCACCAGAGACTCTGACACATGCTCTCCTCCTTCTGTCGTTCTCACTTCCCTGCAGGATGCGGGATCTTTCTTCCTCAGAGAAGCAGGAGCATGTGAAACTCCAGAAGCTCATGGAAAAGAAGAACCAAGAGCTGGAAGTTGTGAGGCAACAGCGGGAGCGTCTGCAGGAGGAGCTGAGCCAAGCAGAGAGCACCATTGATGAGCTCAAGGAGCAGGTCTGGGGAGCCCAGCCCCTCACCCAGAATCCCCCACCTGACTCTCCTATCGGTTGATGCCTCCTCTTTCTAGATGCCTTCTAGCAGCCCTTCTCCTCATCCCCCTGTAACACAGGTGGATGCTGCTCTGGGTGCTGAGGAGATGGTGGAGATGCTGACAGATCGGAACCTGAATCTGGAAGAGAAAGTGCGAGAGTTAAGGGAGACTGTGGGAGACTTGGTAAGAGAAGAGCAGACATCTGACATCTGACCCTAACGGGGAGGGTATTTGGAAGGGACCTGATTAGAAAAAGATTGACATATGACCCCTGGCCTTTGAGTAGGGTGTATGGTGAAGGGGCCCATCCTGGCCTTGCTACCCTGACCCTGCCTCTTTGTTGTTGTTGTTTTGAGATGGAGTCTTTCCCTGTCACCCAGGCTGGATTACAGTGTTGTGATCTCGGCTCACTGCAACCTCCACCTCCTAGGTTCAAGCGATTCTCCTGCCTCAGCCTTCCAAGTAGCTGGGACTACAGGCGCACACCACCACGCCCAGCTGCTTTTTGTATTTTTAGTAGAGACGGGGTTTCACCATGTTGGCCAGGATGGTCTTGATCTCTTGACCTCGTGATCCATTCGCCTTTCTAAAGTGCTGGCATTACAGGCGTGAACCATTGCGCCCGGCTGACCCTACTTTTCTTTTTTTTTTTTTTTAAATGTTTTTTTTTTTTCTTCTTCTTTTTGACCCTACCTTTCTTTTGCTCCAACTACAATGTGGTGTCCTAGGAAGCGATGAATGAGATGAATGATGAGCTTCAGGAGAATGCACGTGAGACAGAACTGGAGCTGCGGGAGCAGCTGGACATGGCAGGTGCGCGGGTACGTGAGGCCCAGAAGCGTGTGGAGGCAGCCCAGGAGACAGTTGCAGACTACCAGCAGACCATTAAGAAGTACCGCCAGCTGACCGCCCATCTACAGGTGCATGCCTACTGCCTGCTCTCTGCCGACCATCACCCCAGGGCTTCCTCATGACCCAGCTGTGCTTCGCTGTCTCTCCTCCTAGGATGTGAATCGGGAACTGACAAACCAGCAGGAAGCGTCTGTGGAGAGGCAACAACAGCCACCTCCAGAGACCTTTGACTTCAAAATCAAGTTTGCTGAGACTAAGGCCCATGCCAAGGTCAGGAAAGTGGGTGGGTCTGAGGGATGAGGTAGTAGAGATCCCAGCCTGGGTTGACCTGGTATGGGGTTCTGGGCTTCAGATTCTTGGGTGAAGGGGTGCTTTGTGTGGTAGTTTGGAAGATTCCTGGCCTGGGCTTGCTCTAGAAGCAAGGAATCTACTGGAGCAAGGCATGGGAGTTCTAGGACTCTTTCAGCTCTGGCTGAGAGTCCTCCTCCCTGTTCACCTCACAGGCAATTGAGATGGAATTGAGACAGATGGAGGTGGCTCAGGCCAACCGACACATGTCCCTGCTGACAGCCTTCATGCCTGACAGCTTCCTTCGGCCAGGTGGAGACCATGACTGCGTTCTGGTGCTGCTGCTCATGCCTCGTCTCATTTGCAAGGTACAGCCAATCAGTCACATGTTCCACAGAAATCTAGTGAACTTGCCATGAACGAGGCGTTGAAGATGCTAAGTGAAGACAGCAGTCAGAGTCTCTGCCCACAAAAAGTTTATGATGCAGTGGAGGAACACAACGAAGTACCAATGAATATATATTGCAAAAGGTGTGTTTTGAAGGAGGGATTAGTTCTGTGAGAGAGCACAATTGGAGATTTGATTTAGAGGTGAGCAGGGTGTGACTGAGGAAATAAAATTGTCTGAGGCCAGGAGGTACCTAGGGGTTAACCGTGGAGATGATTGGCAGGATAGCATTCTAGGTGAAGGGATAGCAGGAGTGGCAGCTTTAAGTCAGGAAAGAGCTTGATTCCACCAGTCCCACTACCCTTTCATTTTCACATCCTGATTCCTCACAACCTCCAGTAATCACATCGTTACCCTTTCCCCATGCAAGATTCCCCACCCAGGTAAGAGCTATTTTTGCTTTCTCTCCCGTGTGCGTTCATGCTCCCCACGTAGTTGTTAAGCTCTGAGTGCTGTATTCCTGAGTCTGTGATCTCCATCCTCTGTTCTGAGGCCCAGGTTCCTCGTGCTTTTTCCTACAGGCAGAGCTGATCCGGAAGCAGGCCCAGGAGAAGTTTGAACTAAGTGAGAACTGTTCAGAGCGGCCCGGACTGCGGGGAGCTGCTGGAGAGCAACTCAGCTTTGCTGCTGGACTGGTGTACTCGCTGAGCCTGCTGCAGGCCACACTACACCGCTATGAGCAGTAAGTGACTGCTTACTCCCTCACTCCCAGAGTTAAGGTCCAGGATTAGCCGGAACTGAGATTGCCTGGCAGACTGTAGCCTCACAGCGCCCTTCTCTGGTCTCTAGTGCCCTCTCTCAGTGCAGTGTGGATGTGTATAAGAAAGTGGGCAGCCTCTACCCTGAGATTAGTGCCCATGAGCGCTCCTTGGACTTTCTCATTGAACTGCTGCACAAGGATCAACTGGATGAGACTGTCAACGTGGAGCCTCTCACCAAGGCCATCAAGTACTATCAGGTGTGGGGCAAGAACTTGGGCGTGGGGCAGGAGGCAGGGAAGCTTTTACTTCATGGGGGCTCTTACTAATGTATTCAGGGTTATATGTCCCATGCTGGTGCTTGAGGCCTGGTTTGTTCTTAGATGAACTCTCCATGTGATGCAGCTTGAGGGCTTTGGATTCTCTTGTACCTCCGGAGACCCTTGATGACCAGGGCTCAAACTACAGTTTGGGAAGAACTCCCCACCCTGCCAGGGCCTAAAAAGTGTCTGTTTCTTTTGTTATCTCTCCTCAGCATCTGTACAGCATCCACCTTGCCGAACAGCCTGAAGACTGTACTATGCAGCTGGCTGACCACATTAAGGTGAAGTGTCTGGGCCAGTGATTGAGCCACTGTGGAGATCAGAAATGGTGGGCTTCAGGTCAAGAGATCAGGTGCCCAAGAAGTGTCACATAAGACTTGGACACCGAGTTACCAAAGCCATATCAGGGAAACTAGAGGACCTGTTTATGTATGGGGGTCAGCAGACGGTGGGAACTTCTTAGAGCTGATGATAAGGCAAAAGGGCTCCTGCTGGGGGCTGATGATCGCATGCTTCTCTCCTCACAGTTCACGCAGAGTGCTTTGGATTGCATGAGCGTGGAAGTAGGACGGCTGCGTGCCTTCTTGCAGGTGAGAGCACATCTAGATCTGTGTGAGCTCCTATTCCTCCTTAGTCCTCACTTCCTTACTCCTAGCCTTAATGCTAACTTGGTTCTCCATCCATTTTCTTTTTCCTGTGTAGAGTGGACAGGAGGCTACAGATATTGCCCTCCTGCTCCGGGATCTGGAAACTTCATGTAGTGACATCCGCCAGTTCTGCAAGAAGATCCGAAGACGAATGCCGGGGACAGATGCTCCTGGGATCCCAGCTGCACTGGCCTTTGGACCACAGGTTTAGGGCTATGATTGGGGAAGGGAAGGAAACTGAGTAGAAACAGGAGGGTCATAGCACTTTAAGATCTGGATCTGGTCAGGGGACAAAAATGGTTTTGGGGTAGCTGGAAACTGTGGTGCTGAACCCAGGGTTGACTCCTGACTCTAGTCTGTCACACAGGTGTCTGACACACTCCTAGACTGCAGGAAGCACTTGACGTGGGTCGTGGCTGTGCTGCAGGAGGTGGCAGCTGCTGCTGCCCAGCTCATTGCCCCACTGGCAGAGAATGAAGGGCTACCTGTGGCTGCCCTGGAGGAACTGGCTTTCAAAGCAAGCGAGCAGGTGGGCCTGGGTGGCTGGGCAGAAGGTCGGGGGAGAGTCAGTTACCAGTGTGGGGCTTTCACTTCTGTCCTTGGCTCCTGCAGATCTATGGGACCCCCTCCAGCAGCCCCTATGAGTGTCTGCGCCAGTCATGCAAGATCCTCATCAGTACCATGAACAAGCTGGCCACCGCCATGCAGGAAGGGGAGTATGATGCAGAGCGGCCCCCCAGCAAGGTGGGTGGAGATTTCCTTGGAGAAGTTGCAGAGGCCTGTAGGAGTAAGACTTGCAGAGCTACTGCTAGTTGTGGGAGGACGGGGAGACAGAAGGAAGGCATCAGGAGAGCACCATCCTGCCTAGAAGGCAGGGTTTTCCTTATAACTGGATCTCTCTGAAAGGAGCACATTGATGCTCTCCCTCTCCACCCTCACCTTCTCACCCCTGCCCCCCGCTGACCATTTTTTAGCCTCCACCAGTTGAGTTGCGGGCTGCTGCCCTTCGTGCAGAGATCACAGATGCTGAAGGCCTGGGTTTGAAGCTGGAAGATCGAGAGACAGTTATTAAGGAGTTGAAGAAGTCACTCAAGATTAAGGTGAGGGTAGCGTAGGCTCAAGATCTGGGGGCCAGGAAGTTGGTAGGGCCCAGGAAAGCAGCATGAATGTTGGGGATCAGGACCAAGATATCTTGGGAATTGAGGGGAGAAGTGGGACCTGCAATCAGTGGGAGCTCTAGTGAGCTCCCAGGGAGCCTCCTATCTCATGGTCTAGCTCCCAGGGTCCAGTGACTGTGGGGAGGATGTCAGGGATATAGAAGCTCTGTCCTTGTTCAGGGGGAGGAGCTAAGTGAGGCCAATGTGCGGCTGAGCCTCCTGGAGAAGAAGTTGGACAGTGCTGCCAAGGATGCAGATGAGCGCATCGAGAAAGTCCAGATTCGTCTGGAAGAGACCCAGGCACTGCTGCGGAAGAAGGAGAAGTCAGGCATTTTCCCTGGAGCCTTGCTTCCTCTAATCCTCCCCACTACTGGAGCTCTCTGTCTCCTAACCCATACCCCTACTCAGTTTCAGTTTCTCTTGTAGTGAGACTCCCCATTTTCTTTACCCAGTGCTGACCCATTGCATCACCCCAGCCTAAGCCTGTGCCGCTCTGCCCTGGCTCCTCACTAGTAGGGCTATTCCAAGGACCTCTCAGGACTGAATAGTCAAGGGGTGCTTTGGAGAAGGGACACTGCCAGAGCCCAGATTCTCTTTCACAGAGAGTTTGAGGAGACAATGGATGCGCTCCAGGCTGACATTGACCAGCTAGAGGCAGAGAAGGCAGAACTAAAGCAGCGGCTGAACAGCCAGTCTAAGCGCACAATTGAGGGACTCCGGGGCCCTCCTCCTTCAGGCATTGCTACTCTGGTCTCTGGCATTGCTGGTGGTGAGTACAGTAGAATAGGCAGCACTAGCACAGAGGAGATTGTCCTCTCTCTGTCCTTGGCCTCAGTTTGACCTCTCTGCCCCCTTTTACCCCTGTGATATTCAGCCAGGAACATGCTTGCACAGTTTCACTCTGTGCCAGTTTTCACCAAGTTTTCTCTTCCCCTGAAGATATGTGCTGAGTTCCTCTGGGTAAAGGAGGGCATTACTAAATTGTTAATGAGGTTCAGAATAATGATGACAGCTGGACTCTAGTAGATGTCCTTTCTGGCTCTGTAGTCTGACCTTTCTGCCCAGCCCTATATCCCAGAGGGTTGTCAGCCAGCAGCAGGCTGGGCTGACTCTCCTGGGGCATCTGGCCCTGTTCCATACCTGCTGTTGATTGCTTCTCTTCTTGGACACTGTCTTGTCACTGAGTTCATGTGGCTTAATTCTATGATATGGTCATGTCTTCCACTGCTGAATTCTCCCAGTTTCACTGGGGGTTTGTGTTCTGACCTTTGCCTAGTCACCCAATATAGTCAGGGCTCCTCACCTAGAGTTTTTCTGGTTATCAGTTCTAGCCTCCCCAGTTTCCTGACTCAGGACGTGGCTGCTGCTGTCTTCGTTCTCTGCCCTCTGGTGGTTTTGTTTGCTCTCCAGTTTCTCACTTACCCATCTCACCTCCAGAAGACAGCCTCCTTGCCCTGGAATAGGGCCTCCAGACTTTCCCAGCTGCTCCTGGGTCTTGTCAGCTGACCTCACCTATATAGAGTCTTGTCTTCATCAAAGTCTTGGGAGGTGACCAAGTACTTTCTTGACTTTAGGCTCTTGTGGTACAGACAGCTCTGTGTTCTTTGGAGAGAGTTTCCAGAATTACTACATTGTATTGTTCTTTTTTTTTTTTTTTTTTTTTTTTTAAAGATGGGGTTTCACTGTGTTGGTCAGGCTGGTCTTGAACTCCCGACCTCAGGTGATCTGCCTGCTTTGGCCTCCAAAGTGCTTGGATTACAGGCGTGAGCCACCTCGCCTGGCTTACATTGTATTGTTCTTAGCACTCTTTAAACAAACATTAGTTCTGAATTTATGAAACTTCCCACCAAAAAAGAAGATCTTTTGCCTCAGAGTAATGGAGAATCCTGAGGAGCAAGGGAGTGTGTTTGGATCCCCAACTTAAGCTTTGCTGTTGGTGCACACAAAGGGTACAGACATACTGGGGTCTCTGGAGCATTCTCTATGCCCTTCTGGAAAATGGCATCTGAGGCAGGGAGGCAGGAACACCCTCATGTTCCGAGTACTTTGTACAGTGCACAGTCCCTTTGCCATTGTTTCTCACACATTGTACTCTGTCTCCTGGCTACAGTCCTGTTTGGTGTCTGTCTTTCATACGTATCTGCTCGTCCCCAAAAGTAGGTGGCAGAGGGTCTTGTTAGAGAAAGTATGATGATCAGGAAAAAGGTCTTCTTGCAGGTTGTGTCTAGGATTCCTCTGGCATGTCCCCCTAACCCCCAAATCATCTAACTCCTCTCTCCTCTTTTCCTGCTCCCCCATGGGCTGTCCTGAGAACAGAAGAACAGCAGCGAGGTAGAGACCCACTCTGGCTGGGGGTTACTAGGGCTGGTGGGAATTGGAGCTAAGGGAACAGGGTGAGGGGAAAGCCAGGACTAGGGGTGGGTAAGGGGGGGATGAATAAAGGAGAAGAGCAGGAATGGAGCCCAATTTTCAATTCTCTCCAATTGGGGCTGATGACGTTTGTTATAATCCTCATAGGAGGCGTCCCTGGGCAGGCTCCAGGGTCTGTGCCAGGCCCAGGGCTGGTGAAGGACTCACCACTGCTGCTTCAGCAGATCTCTGCCATGAGGCTGCACATTTCCCAACTCCAGCATGAGAATACCATCCTCAAGGTGAGGGAGCCACAGGGAGGACTGGCATGGGGTATGGAGCATATTTGTCCCATTGATGATAGATGGCAAGGATCTCCAAGCACCTCTTACCACTACCCTTTTTTTTCACCCACAGGGAGCCCAGATGAAGGCATCCTTGGCATCCCTGCCCCCTCTGCATGTTGCAAAGCTATCCCATGAGGGCCCTAGCAGTGAGTTAGCAGCTGGAGCGCTGTATCGTAAGACCAGCCAGCTGCTGGAGACGTTGAATCAATTGAGCACACACACTCACATAGTAGACATCACTCGCACCAGCCCTGGTATGTACCTGCCAATCCCCAAGATGACTAAAACACCCCCTCCACTTGGCCCAGGGATTTAGCCCCTGCCCAGGTGGTCCCCCCACCACAGAAGCTCTTCCCAGCAGTGTTCTTTGGCTTTACTGTTCAGTTTGCTTGATTCACCCACTCCCTCTTAAGTACTTGCTCTGTTAGAAAGTCTGATTCCTGCACCCCTAACCCTTAATCCAGTACAGCTGCCTGCCAGTGCCTTGGTGGGCCTCACCAGCTTTGTCTCCCCACAGCTGCCAAGAGTCCGTCGGCCCAGCTTATGGAGCAAGTGGCTCAGCTTAAGTCCCTGAGTGACACCATCGAGAAGCTCAAGGTCATCTCAGACTTTGCCCTGCAGAGCTCACTTCACAGCATTCACTGATGGAGCCAGACACTTCTGGAGTTCCTCTGAGCCCATCCCTATGCTAGACAGCAACTGGGGAGGAGGTGGAAGGGAAGCCAGGGTTCTTGCCATGGAAGCGCGCTGTCTTGGTGCAAACAGAAGACAGAGTCTCATAACAGAATGGATAAGGATCATCTTTAGAGTGACTGGTTCAGGCTTTAGCTTCCATCAGAGCTGAGATCACTGTGAGGTAGAATGGTTGGGTATGGCTTCCCAAAGGCGGTAGAATGTGAGTTGGGCTTTACAATATGAGGACTTGTAAAGTAAGGAGGGGTGTTGGGGTGGGAATGGGCTCAGAGATGAGAGCAAAAGTATGGCGATATAGAGGACTGAATCCCTGCTTGGTATTAGTGTTTCTGTGAAACAGTGCTCTTGTGCTAGCCTGTGGGGGTCCCCAAAAGAACCCTTGTCTTCCTCTCCCCTCCCGTAGGATGATGTCCTCAAGGAGACAGTATCTCAGCGCCCTGGAGCCACAGTACCCACTGACTTTGCCACCTTCCCTTCATCAGCCTTCCTCAGGGTAAGGGGGAGCATGGGGTGGAGGACAGAACAGTGTGGAGGGCTCAGGTGGGTCCTCCTTTCCTCCAGAATTGGAACAGGCCTTTGGAGTCTCAGGTCTAACAACTGCATACTTTGGGTTATCTGGCCAAATCTTACAGGTAACTCAGAAGTGCTTAACGAAGCTTTGAAATGCCAATATTTTAGCACATAAACACTTTTCATGACTTTTGACACCAGGAGAGGCTCAAAACTCCCTCGTCAGACTATGTGTCCCCATTCTGATTTGAAAAATGTGGTCACCATAGCCCATGAATTCAGAAGCCCCAGTCTCCCAGGAGCTGCCTTGGTCTCAGTGCTCAGGACCCCTTTAGTGGCCCACAGCTCAAGTGGGCCCCTGACCTGGAGTCCTTTTCTCCTCATCAACCACCAGGCCAAGGAGGAGCAGCAGGATGACACAGTCTACATGGGCAAAGTGACCTTCTCGTGTGCGGCTGGTCTTGGACAGCGACACCGGCTGGTGCTGACCCAGGAGCAGCTGCACCAGCTCCACAGTCGCCTCATCTCCTAAGCACTCCTTCCCCTGCTGTCCCCTTCGACCCTCAGCCCTCTGGTGCCGCTCTGCCCGATGCACAGCCACCTCAGCCAGCCCCCAGGTAGAACCATGTGGGTTAAGCTCTTCCTGCCCCGTTCAGCTTCACTCCCACCCTTTCAGCATCCTGCCTCTTCACCTTGACCGGGGTTCCCCCACTCCCATCCCCTGGCCTCTGCCATAATTTGCTATTCAACTGCTCCCTCCTTCCTGAGGGGCCTCAGGGCATGTGGGGGGTAGGCTGAGACCCCACCACCAAAGGTTGAGTGAGGTCCCCTTGATTGAGGACTTCACCCCTTGATTAAAGCAAGTTCTGCTTCAGTGCTTTCTGTGTGGTGTTGAGAGTGGGACTTGGGCCATTCAGCGCAGAAGTGGAGGAGGAGCGATGCTGAGGACACGTTGGCTGTATCAAATTTGAGGGCTCCTCTTCATAGCGACCAGTAGAATGCTGTCTCTAAAATTCATTTGCAGTAAGTTACTCTGAGCAAGGAGGAAAGGGCTAGACTTAGGGCTAGGTACCTAAGTTGATTTATGGAGTTAGGAGGGTTGGGAGAGTGTAGCCTCTGCCAACCCTGCCTCTGTTTCCTGTAGCTTCCACTGCTCTTCAGTGCAGTTTGTGGAGCTGGAGTAATGATATGATCACCACCCCAGCCAACTTTCTGATGCACTGGCCAGAGTCTTCCCATAAGACCTGGGGCCTGTCAGAGGGAATATTTACTAACTAAGGGAAAACTAAAGTGGCACACTAGTAAATGATAGAAGACAAAAGTTACTCCCATACCCCTCTACAAATTAGTATCACCTGGGGAGCTTGTTTTAAACTGTAACAGATACCTGGCTCTTGACCCAGATCTGCTGAAAACAATTCCAGAGCTGGGACCCATTAGGCTGGTAAACAACACCCTAGCATTGTAGATATTAGCCCCAATTTAGATTAGTTAGCTACGTTCTTTATACTCTCTTTTTTCCCCACTTAGGGAAAGAAGTCCAATCTAAACTCGCAGAAGGTTCTGATCTAGATGCAAAAAGAGAACGTTGGCCCTGCAGAGTGTCAGGCCTGACTAGGCCAGACCCTCTGCTCATGTGCTTTCTGTCATGAGGGCAAGGGCAGACAGGAGGAGGGGGCTCCAAGGTGGGAGCCTAGGGACCGTATTCTTAATGAGCATACTGTCTGGGAGGTCACTGGGTTATAGAGTTTGAATGCCTGCTCTGTACCTTGGCCCTTTTCACCTGGATTCTGAGAGAAAATGATTTGATGACTTTCGTCAATATTCTCAAGGATGGTACACAACCAGTATCATTCTAGATGCATAAGATATAATGTATTACGTATGAAGGACCGATTCTCACAGAACTGATTGAGAAGGGTTGTTGTGTCTTGAACCAGAGGCACAACACGTCTTCACCTCACGTCTCCAAATAGGGCTCTGCATTACATATGAAGGATTAATTCTCACAGAACTGGTTGAGAAGGGTTGTTGTGTCTTGAACCAGAGAGTCTTCACATCTCCAAATCTGTCTGCTAGACAGACCGCACTGTCCTTTCCCTGGGATTGGATTCTGCCCAGGCTGCTGACCCGCCTTCTGATTGGTATGGTTAAGACACTGAGGCCAGGCAACTTCTGGTGGCACTTTGAAAGAATAGGGCTTTTTGTTCCATCCTTTTCCCTTGGTGGTGGTTTCTCACTACTTGAACTACTGCTCTCTTGAATGCCGGATTAATTCACTCAATTACTTGTTGGCTATCTCCCTGAGTGCCTCTCAGGTATCTGTCTAAGAGTATGTCCAAAACTGAAATCATCTCTTTTCTGTCGTAGATTTGGCAAGCCACAAACCTGCATATCCTTGACTTCTTTGATCTCCTTAGCTAAGGTAGTTATCCAGCCCTGTTCAGCTTGTCCTCATTACTCTCTCAAATTTTTCCACTTTTTTACATCCACAGACTTTGTATAAATAACTTCTTGCTCTGGGCACTTCAGCAGTTTTTAAACTGGTTACCCTACCTCCATTGCCTCTCTTCAACCAGTCCTACACATCGATATGAGGGACATTTCCAAAATGCAAAAGGACGTGTCATTCCCTGATTTAAATCCTGAAATGATTTCTCCAACCAAATTTAAAATTCATGTAACATCCTGAAATGATTCCTCTATATGTCTAGATTTTAAAATTTAAATTTACTAGAATGGCACATGAGGCCATCCATGATTTGGGTCCTGTCCACCTCTCCAACCTCTCCCCATGTGCCTGGTGGTTCAGCTTTAGTGAACCCCTGCAGTTTCCTTGCCACCCTGTGCTCTCTCAGGCCTCTTCCCACCACCCAGAATGCCATCTACCTCCTTCCCTCCACTCTATTTCCCTGCCCCCGCCCCATCCCCATTCTTTAGCTGACATCTTGTCCATTTATTAAGATAGCTCTGGCATTGCCATCTCAGGAAATCTCCAATCCCTGTGTTAGGTGTCCTCCTCTGGAGGCAGCAAAAGATACAGACCTTTTTTTGGTATGCTTAGATTTAGTTGCTTTGTGACTTTGGCAAGATTTCTAATTTCTGATGTTTTCTTACCTGCAGAATGGAAATAATGATAATAATAATAATGATATGGAAATAATAATAATGGTTGTTATGAAGGCCAAATGAGATAGTGCGTGCAAGCATCAAGCACTGTGCTGGCACACAGTAGGCTTGCTTCTCTTCTCCAGTATGTACTCCTACTATGCTACTTTTTGCCAGTAAGCATCTGTTTCTATTTTAAGTGTTAGTTTAACTTAAGAGAAGTTAGTTTAACTTCTCTCCCACTTTAGGCAGGAGTTCCTTTAGGGTGTCTTCCATCTCTGCATCCTGCCAAATACAAGGAAAGGGCACATATTTGGGGAGGAGGAAGATGAGTTTTATTTTGGACGTGAGTTTCAGGTGCCTATGAGAATGTACGAGCAGAGCTGTCCAGTTGGCAGTTGGAACCTACTGGGTCTGGAGCTCAGCAGAGATGTCCAAATTGAAGATAAAGTTTGGGGAATGAGTTGGGAGTGTGTCAGTGGTGGTTGAAGGCATGGTTTGGATGAGGTTACCGTTCAAGTTACTAAGAAAACCGAATCTGAGGCAAAGCTAGTGCTAGCACTTTAGTGGAAGGTGAAATCTCAGAGCAGTGAGAGGGAGGGAAGGGAGGAAAAGAAAATCAAAGGTTAGTGTTAGTGAGTTGGCCCACACGGCTGGTCACTTGACCATGTTGGACTTCTCTGGATAGACTACACAGAAACACTATGCATTATATTTGGATTGGTGGAGGGGAAATTCACCTGCTCTGCTTCCTGCCCATGCTTTACTGCCCAAAGTTGGCCATGGAGCCAGTGTTAGCTTCCCACTTTCTTGCTGGGATGATACTACTTGGCCACTGTGAAAGCCAGATCCCATGCCTAACTAAGTCCTGTAGTGGCAAGGGGAGCAGAATGTGGTCACCAACCTGTGGGAGTTGGTCAGCACAGAGTAAGCAGCTGGAGACCTGTGAGTCAGGTAAGACTGCGAGAATCTGAAGCAACAAGTTACCTGAGGAGAGTATACAGAGGGGAAGGGGAAGGTAGAGCCCTGGGAAGCCCTGAGAGTTAAAAAGTCTGCAGCCTGAAGGGGCATCCACTGCAAGCAGAGCCCCCCCCACCCCCACCCGCAATCAAGCATTGTCACAGAGCCAAGGGAGAAGAGAGATTGAGCAGCTCAGAGGGCAAGTGAGTTCTAGGAAGTGGCCATTGTATGCACAGATGCCTGGTGAGCTGGCCAGAGCAGTCTCCATGGGATAGAGGAAACAGAAACTGGGTTATGGTGATAAGAAAGGGGAGACAGCAGCTCATGCTCACTGTGTGTCCTGGGTGGCATCCATTCATGGGGATTGTGGAGAATGGGTAGCCAGGCAGATAACCAGGGGAATAGTTTCTGGAAACTGGGATGTGATGGTGGGGGAGAGGCCTGGTGAGGTGCTCTGTGTACCAGGATGGAACATAGTAACAGCCACCTTTGATTCATCCAGAGCCATAACTGCTAGTTTGACAGAATCAGACAGATTGGCTCGCAGTCAGCAGGGGCAGGGTATGAACATTATCAACTCTGTTCCCTAGGAGCTTCTTTCTTCTGGTGGATTCTGGGCAGTTTCCCAGGGTTAACATCACCTGCCCTGGCATGGAGGCAGCTTTGTGAAGTAAGAATAGGGCTTATTTACCAGTAGAGTGGGGCAAAAAAAAAAAAAAAAAAAATAGGGCTTATATTCCATCTCTCACTGTTGAGCTGTCTGAACATAGAGAAGGTGCTTAACCTTTCAGCTTCAGTTTCTGTATTTATAATATGAGGCCAATAGCACCTTCCTCAGGTGATATTCTTAGGTAATTTTCAGGGAGAAAATTAAATGAGACAGCATGCTTGATACAGGTACTTAAAAAATGATACCTGGGAGAGGTTGATACTAAACAAATGAAACAAAATAGAAGCAATCACATTCCCAAGATGTACTTGCGACACACATTACCATCTTTTGAGCTCCAAATGATAGGTAGCCCTTAGTGCCCCAGTTTTCAACTTGTTTCTGTGGGTGGCTACTGTCGTATTTTCTACTGTCCAGACACTGTTACCTCCTTTTAGCAGGCCAAGGCTGAGAGAGAGTCTAAACCTGATGGCACCTCCCTCACCCCACTCCCACAATTTGAATTCACCTGCTTGGTTCACATTTTCAGTGCTCTACCTCAGTGTGGAGCAGGGGTGGGGCAGTGCAAAGACCCAAATCTGCTGCTGGGTAATCCTAGGGAATGTACGAGGCCCCAGAGCTAAGTCCACCCTATACAGCCATGAGGCAAAAAGTGCATTAGGAACAGGTATGCTCTATAGCCCAGGTACTATGGACATTTCATAGCACAGGTGACCTTGGCCCCTGTCAAGTAGGCCCAGGGCACCTGGAGAACACAAAGTCTGAGGGTGAGTGGTCCCTCCTGCTTCTCTGTGGTTGTTTCGTGTCAGCTCTTCTATGTATATGGGTAGCATGACCATACCTAGTCTCCCGCCATCTCTATTATGTGTGCCACCCGAAACAGGTACCACTACTCCCAGGGACAGAGGTCCTCAGAGGGGCAGCCTGGGACGTTTGGCCTTCATTCCTTTCCCAAAGGCTGGAGAGTCTGGATGTGGGGATTAGACTCTTCTTGCTCAAATAACGGGTACCAGAGTAAATAGATGTCTCTCACCCTGTGTTTTGTTACTTTTTATTATGGAAAATTTTAACATACAAATGAGAGTAGAATGTAATGACTTACATGTACAATATTTGTTCATTGCATGCCTGATCTCGTTTCATCTTTATCCCCTTTCCTCTCCCTTTTACTCCCAGACTATTTTGAAGCAAATCTCAGACATCTTATCACCTTATTTCATCCAAAAGTATTTTAGTATCCCTAAAAGATATAGCTCTTCAAAAAAGAAAGCTACAGTACCATTATCACACCTGAAAAGTTAATTCATCAACTATCCAGCATTCAAGTTACCCTGGTGGTTTTATTTTGTTTTACAGTATGTTTATTTGGATGAGATTTAAGACAAAAACAATACACTACAAATGTCTTTTGAGTCTGCTTTCCCCCTATTTTCTAATTATTGTATTAATATAGTGTTTGCTTTGTATACATTCTTAAACTTCATTTTCAATGTGTTAGCAATTCAGATAAATAACATTATCACCTTGATAATGCAAAGAACACAATATGAGGAAGACTGAGAACATAGGTTCCCAGTACTTAGTCACTGGGATTAGAGAGATTTTCCTTTTAGTGTTTTCTATTTAAAGATGTCCTGCCCTGGCTGTGGAAGAATTCTAGACAGCAGGAGCTGTCTGGAATGGGAGTGCAATGAAAAAAATATGGACTCAAAGTTAGGAAAAGATGAAAAGATGTAAGTCAAGGAAAGACAATATATTTTGAAACTAAATATAAGAATTTCCTGGCTGGGCGCGGTGGCTCAACCCTGAAATCCTAGCACTTTGGGAGGCCGAGGGAGGTGGATCATGCGGTCAGGAGTTTGAGACTAGCCTGACTAACATGGTGAAACCCCGTCTCTACTAAATACAAAAATTAGAGAGGCATGGTGGCATGCGCCTGTAATCCCAGCTACTCAGGAGGCTGAGGCAGGAGAAGCGCTTGAACCCAGAAACCAAGTTGAACAGTGAGCCAGGATTGTGCCACTGCCCTCCAGCCTGGGCAACAGAGTGAGACTCCATCTCAAAAAAAAAAAAAAAAAAAAAAAGAATTTCCTTCATTCAGTGTAAGGATCCAGACAGGTGCTAAGGAGGGAAGTTGTATCATCTTATTTCTTCCTCAAATTGCCCTTAACAAACCAAATAGGTAATGCCCATTGACCTAGAAAAGCGAACTCTCTTCAAAGCAATGTATAAGAAAAAGGGCAGAGGGAAAGTAGTGAGAGTAACTTGCTTTGAGGTACTCTAGGTCAGGGGTCCCCAACCCCTGGGCTGTGGACTGGTAGCGGGTCCATGGCCTGTTAGGAACCTGGCCGCACAGCAGGAGGTGAGCAGCGGGCAAGGGAGCATTACTGCCTGAGCTCTGCCTCCTGTCAGATCAGCGGCGGCATTAGATTCCCGTAGGAATGTGAATCCTGTTGTGAACTGCACATGTAAGAGATCTAGGTTGTGGGCTCCTTATGAGGATCTAATACCTGGTGATCTGAGGTAGAGCAGTTTCATCTCAAAACCATCCTCCTCCTCCTCCCCATTCCATGGAAAAATTGTCTTCTGTGAAATTGGTCCTTGGTGCCAAAAAGGTTGAGGACCACTGCTCTAGGTGATAGATACCAAAGCCTTCACTTTGGAAAACCTGTCAAATGGCTGAAGCTGTGACTCTCCATCATTACAAATGATGAAAGTGTAGCAGATTTTTACTGAGGTGCTAATGGATTGAAAAAAACTTTATGAAAAGGGACTAGACATACCCAGGCAGCAAGTCAACACGGGTACTGAATGCGAGTTAAGTGCTTTCAATCTCTGCTCCACAAATCCGGTTAAAATTCTAAACTCTTTAATTGTAGTAAATAATGGGGCAAATACAAAGTAAAGCCTTCTGTCAGTTGCAGTAGCTGGATGGAGAAAATAAACAGTTCTATAATATAACTTAGAACAGCCCCTTGAACTTCATTCATCCAAGCCACACCCACTGGCTGAAGATGTTGCACTTTTTGACAAAAGAATGGAGGTGCTACCAACACGACCTTCATAACATAGGAAGAGACATGTAGACACATGAAGGCGATGGAGCTGCACTCAGCACTGGATGTGGTGAAGAAGAGTATGTAAGAGGTCTTTCTCCAT
The DNA here is from genome assembly GCA_004027835.1 of Alouatta palliata. NCBI lineage: Eukaryota > Metazoa > Chordata > Mammalia > Primates > Atelidae > Alouatta > Alouatta palliata. The sequence continues at coordinate 61,023 of PVKV010007612.1, forward strand.
ACCCATCAAAATTTTGAATCTATAAATACTGGAGGCAAGTCTATCCATTTTCAGAGAATTGGCTTAGTGGAGTAGGAAGTAGCAAGGGCGTTTTGTTTTGGTCCTCTGAAATTGCTAAATAGAACTTCACAAAGGGTACATGAGAGCCATGAGATGACTGAAATAAGTTGTGGAATTTAAAAGGTGGAAATTTTTTTTTTACAACGTTAGGAGTCGTTTCCTCATAGTCAGCCATGAGTATGGTAAGACCCATTAGTTCCTGGCTTGTTAGTGAACAGGAGATGGTAGACACTCTGTTGGCCGCACAGCAAGTAATTACAAAGGGGAATAACATACACCAGCTTGAATATAATGGGGAAGCTAAGAAAAAGGTTATTTAGTTATTGTAGTTCTAGGAAGGGAAGAGATTTCTAGCCTCTTAAAGATTCCTGCTCCCAAGATCATTTTATTTCTGTTTAATTTTTCAAATTTTATTCCTGGTATCAATAGGTTAAGAAATAATTTTCCCAAGTACTGATTTATAGATAATGTTTATAAGTGGCACACAAAACTTTCCATTTCACAAACAGTAACATTCATTGATCCCTTTAAATGCAAGTTCAATCCTTATAAGCTAAGTGCAGTGATGATTTCATGTACCACAGTTAAACGCACACAAAATCTGTATATTCCGAACTACAAAAGTGGTGTCCATAGCCACATACAATTTTAGACAAGGATGCATTTTCACAAGGAATAGTACTAACAAATACGTTAACAAAACAATTCTTGCTTAATACCAAATGCTTGTTCTGTCACCAACTTTTAAAGCAACACCATTCCAACTACTACTAAAAGCATTTAGTTTTAGAAGCTTTAATCTGATCTAGGAAAATAAATTCTCCAAAAACTTGACAAATAGTGTGGATAAGCCCCAAAGCTTTTAAATTTAAAAACGCTTCCAAAAGCTGGGCACAATGGCTCACGCCTTTAAACCCAGCACTTTGGGAGAACAAGGCAGGTGGATCACTTGAGTCAAGGAGTTTCAGACAAGACCAACCTGGGCAGCATGGCAAAACCCCATCTCTACAAAAAATACAAAAATTAGCCATGTGTGGTGGCACACGCCCGTAGTCCCAGTTCCTTGAGAGGCTGAGGCAGCAGAGGTTGCAGTGAGCTGAGATCCCACCACTGCACTCCAGCTTGGGTGACAGAATGAGACTCTGTCTCAAAAAATAAATAAAAAGTTTTCCAACACTGAAGCCTTCACATGAAACTAGTTTCTCCAAAAAAGCAACTTGCTATCTGAAGAAAAAAATGTTAAAACAAATTACCTTTTAACACAAATATTCTTAAAAGATACTTTTTCTATGTCTACTTAAGAGAAACATAAAACAGCTCACTGTCTTTAATAATTTGATTAATGTTGTCTAGAAACTAAAGAATACATGACACAGCTGTGTCTCAGGCTATGGTGAGTCAAAGGTACCATTTGGATTTCACATATTAAACAGCTGTAGTATAGCTTACAGTGGCACAAAGACTCAACACAAATATTGTGTAGTTTCATCATGCAGGTAGTCAAAAGAAGGAACTGCCGTTTGCAAGGTCCTTCATCGTCATTAAAACTGAGTAATTCAAGTATGGTAATATAAATGCAGGCATTAAAGTCTCAAATAACATTCTAAAATTGAAAATACAAAAACTTTGTTTCTTCATCTTTCATTTACATGGTTAGATATCAGGACCTTACTGTAGAAAATATTTAGTTACTATATACGGTTGTCCCAGAAAATAATGGAGCTTCAGAAAGTACAAAAAGTGTCAAAATCCACAGCTGACTTTGTCAAATGGTTTTCTAGCTCATTTCAATTATTCATTCATAGTAACCAAGTCTTTTAACCCTAGCAAACTTTCTTGGGTCCTTTCAAATTAAGAAGACGATTTCTTCAACTTGTACTTGATCTGGTCTTCCAGTTGGCATTGGAAGTTCATTATTTCATTGATGAACTCTATAACAAGATCTTCGAGAATATCCACTGGCTCAGTGTAAGGATTCTGATAATCCCCAAACCCATACATCAGACATCATCATTCTTTAGGAAACAGTCTCTTTTACCAGATCTGCCTTCTACTCCTTCATTTTCTTCCTCAGAGATATGATTTTCTGCCCTGTTTTCTCAAGGTCATTTTTGTTCTTCAAGTCTGTTCTTGATGTCCTGCCAGTACTACTCAGATCTGGAGTCAGTTGGATGGCTCTGGTGCCAGGTTTGGGACAGAATGGTTGCAGCACTAAAGACTCTCCAAGTCACTGCTCACAGAGACTGCAGCTGGTGCTGGCGTCAAGACAGAAGCAGAAGAATCACAGCCTAAAAGGATACCTGTGGCACTCTCTCCATGGTTAGAGTTGGAACAGCTGGTGAGGCAACGTCCTTGGAGGATGGAGGGGAAGAGTAACTTGCCTCCAGATGGGGTTGGGAATAAATTGAGGCCTCTAATACAGTCTCTTGCACTCCTGAGCTCAGAAACATCTCCTCATCATCATCATCTCTTTCTCTCTTTTAGAGAAGGGCCTTACTATGCTGCCAAGGCTGGAGTGCAGTGGCCATTCACAGGCATGGTCATAACACACTATAGTCCCCAGCTCCTGGGCTCATGTGGTCCTCCTGCCTCAGCCTCCTGGGTAGCTGGGACTACAGGTGTGTGCCACTGCACATGGCTGAAACACATCATTCCTTGGTTGTAATGTTCCCATTACTCAAATTGATGGTTTGCCTTTCCTTAAAGCCCAAATCCAACTTGGGATGAGTGTTCATTTCCAAAGATCCTTTGGGCATCTCAGATACCTGTTTTATACAGTTAAGGTGATTTTTCAGGAAGATATCCAAGTCAAAGGCATCGCCCTCGTCTATGAAGCCAATGCCGATGAAAGCACTATGCCTGCGCAGTGTCATCCTAGAACCACATTACAAAGTAGAAGCTGTAATCTTTCACTATGTCCTCAGCAGTGTCAGCATATTGTTCTACTGGTGCTTGAGCAAAGAGCTCTCCTTGAATTGACATAGGCAGTCTTCCTTTGGAAGAATGGTCCACATTCCAGCCTGTAGCCATTGTTGGAGCAGAATCTAGTAGACATTGATATTGGCTAGTGCGGGATAGGCTTGTACTGTGCCTTGGACTGCCATCTTGGCTCTCCCCTTTGTGCCCTCCCAGATGACGCTGGGAGTAAATTGAAGCCTCTAGTCCAGTCTCTTGCAGTTCTGAGCTTAGAAACATCTCCTCCTCCTCCTCCTCCTCATCATCATCATCTCTTTCTCTTAGAGAAAGGCCTTGCTATGTTGCTAAGGCTGGAGTGCAGTGGCCATTCACAGGCACTCTAGGTTCTTTCTTGCTTGATTGATTTTTCCTTATAATTTATTTGTTGAACTGTTTCTCAAAATCTGGATTTTCTTGAAATGCATCCTCATGGTGTTAATAAGTTCCTCTGTCTTCTCCATTTTCTATAAATTGTTAGTTGGGTTTAGAGCAGTGATTTCCTGACTAACAGCAGCAGCATCACCTGGGAATTGTAGGAAATGCTAATTCCTACTCACCCCAGAGAGGCTGGCTGTAAAGGTCACCATCTTGTTGAGACCTAACATCTCAATTCTGTGAAGTCACCCACTGAAAGAGATCAAAACAATTGGGGTGGAGAGGGGTGAAAATATTGGATGAGGTGGTGGTTGGTCTCATGATGAGATGGCATGCTTGTTATTTCTATGTTTTTATTTCATATGAATGAAAATTTGGGGTGTTTGCCTAACATGGAATGCAAAGAAAAAAAAAAGGAATGGTGAACTTATGGTTAAGCAGTTAACTTAGCTGATTTAATGTACTTTAACAACTACATCATTACTAATGGTCTAGTGTTCCCTGCCCTTCACAGAGACATGAGGAGAAAAGTTTGTTCTCCCCCAATGCTTAGGCTACTATTTGACCCTTTCTAGAAGACAAGGGAGTTCGGATAGGGCAGACGGTCCTCCCTCAGAGATTGGAGTTTTAGTTACCTATATATTTGACAGCCAAAGGCACTTGGTTTGGAAAGATCCTTGGTTGGGCCCTCTAGCTGCAGCCATGGCTAGTCAGTGTTTCATAGAGAATGCAAGCCGGGCTTGCTTTGCCAGAAAAGACCCTTCTGATTTTAGCAGAAAAGATCAGCCCAGGCCTGGCCATCTGGCAGGTAATCAGGACCTACTCAAACAATTGAGCAAGGACCAATAAGTGGAACTGAACCCTCATGAACTCATGGAGTAAACCTGCCTACCAAGCTGTAAAATTAAACTTTGTTTTCCAAAGCCTCAGTGAACAAAATCTGAGATAAATCACTTTTAACTCATCTTGTTTCTCCTTTGTAAAAAGCAAAGGATAGACTGTATGCATTTGACAATGTAGAACTAAAACCTAGAAAGAAACACTTAGATTAACAAATAATAAAACATGACCACACCATTTTACAAAGTTTTTATACATTTTTTTTGTTTTGTTTTGAGGCAGAGTCTTGTGCTGTCACCCAGGCTAGAATGCAACAGCATGATCACAGCTCACTGCAACCTCAGCCTCCCCAGTGCATGCAATTCTCCTTCCTCAGCCTCCCAAGTAGCCAGGATTACAGGCACACACCACCACACCTGGCTAATTTTTTGTATTTTTGATAGAGACAGGGTTTCGCGATGTTGACTAGACTGGTCTCGAACTCCTGGCCTCGTGATTCACCCACCTTGGCCTTCCAAAGTGCTGGGATTACAGGCGTGAGCCGCTATGCCCAGCCAATTTTTATACATACTAACATAGTGATATTGGAAATTCATTTTTCAGTGGAAAAAAAATGCTCTCTATTTTGGAAAATAGGTAGTTGGGCTCCTGTTTTAAATGAAGACATGTTACCTGAAAAATTAACATGCCTGTGTAAGTTCAGTGAGGTGGCAAGGGCAGAAGGTGAAGAAGGGTGAAGAGACCAGAATGTATCCATTCCACCACCAGTGGACATTTGGGTTGCTTCCAGGTTTAGGTATCTCCAAACCATGCTATATAAATATCCTTCCTTGTTCATGTGCCCTGGCACACATGTGCAAAAGTTTCTGTAAGGAGTTAAATTGCTTGGTCATTCCTTATGAGTATTTTCATCTTTATTAAATATTGCCACATTGTTTTTGCAGAGTGGCTGTACCGGTTTACAGCCCCATCAGCAGGATGGGTCTCCTTGGCTGGATTCCAGTCTGCCTCTTTCGGGAGGAGGGTGTAGCAGGGAGAGAAATAAGACTGGCAAGGAATGAGGAAGCCAGGCAGGAGAAGGCCGTTAGTGCCAATCCAAGGAGTTCAGACTGTATTTGACTGCATTGGGAAGCCACTGGGACAGGGAACAAAATGCAAAAACAAGATTTGGGGAAGGTGAGTCTTTAAATCTCTCTCTTGGTTTGTTTGTGTTGGGGGTTGGTAGTGATAGTGGTGGGGTTGGCTTAGGCCAGCAGCGGGACTCAAGCTCACATGGGAGAATAGATCTGTGGGGTGACAGCACGAAGGGGACACTGAGCACATGCCTAGTGGCAGAAAACCAGAGCATTTCAGATCTCCCAACTCTTATCCTTAAATAATCCAGTTAGACACTCACACACTGCTGGTAGGGGTGTGAAGTGCTACAGCCACTCTGGAAAACAATGTGGACTTATTTAACAAAGATAAATATGCACATACTGAATGGCCCACAAGTCCTAAAATACACTAAGCAAAACAGGAAAAAAAAAAAAGTAAGGAATTGTCAACATCGGATGTAATAGAGAGATCTATCAAACAAAGATCTGAAAAGTGTCCACTGTCTAATTGTCCACTTAGCAATTAGACATCTGATGATGGGCTTTGATACAGAAATGTTTGTGACCAGTAAGGAGCAGAAATCAGAACACAGTGGTTTGAGGGATGGGTGAGTGGTAGGAAAGAGAAACTGGGCGCCAGGCCTACTGTCAGGATGGTTGGCTGAGAGCAGACTCAAGCACACAGAAACATTAGGATGTGATCAAGCAAGATGGGCCCCCTTGGCTGGATTTCAGTCTGGCCCTTTGGGGAGAAGGGTGTAGGATGCTGGGTACAGGGTACATAATTTTACACATGGTGATGTAACACTTGGGAGAAACAATAAAATTAAATCCTCATTTTATACCATATACCAAATTAAAGTCCAGATGGATTGAATATTTAAATATACAAGGCAAAACTGGAAAAGAACTAGAAGAAAATCTAGAACATATACATTTTCTATATAAAGAAAATTTATTTTGTGTATAAAGTTGGGGATGGCTAAAACTTTTCTAAAATTGACATCAAAACTAGAAACTTTAAAGGATAATATAGATAAATTTGACTTTATTAAAATACAGACACACCTATTAAACCTTTCTGTAAGAAAAAGAAAAAAAAGACTATAAACAAAATTAAATGACAAACAGAAAAATATTTATAATTGGGAAGCTGAGGTGGAAGGATTGCTTGAGCCCAGGAGTTTGAGGTTATAGTGAGCCGTGATCGAGCCACTGCATTCCAGCCTGGGTGACAGAGAAAGACCCTGTCTCTAAAAACAAAAAAGAAAAAAATATTTATAACATATGATAAATAACTTTTATAAATAATTAGGAAAAAGAAGCTGGGTGTGATGGCTCATGCCTGTAATTCCAGCACTTTGGGAGGCTGAGGCAGGTGGATCACTTGAGGCCAGGAGTTTAAGACCAGCCTGGCTAACATGCCAAAACCCCGTCTCTACTAAAAATACAAAAATTATCCTGACATGGTGATGCATGCCTGTAATCCCAGCTACTTGGGAGGCTGAGGCACGAGAATCACTTGTACCCACGAGGCAGAGATTACAGTGAGCTGAGATGGTGCCAGTGCACTCCAGCCTGGGTTATAGAGCGAGACTCTGTCTCTAAATAGGAAAAAGAAACACATCAGGGGAAACGTAGATATGAATTGGAAATTGATGAAAAATACAACTACCAAGTGAAATCAACCTTAGCAGAAGTAAAAAACTAGTTCAAGATGGCAAAATGAACTGTTATATTTACTTCTCTTTCCTCCCTAAGTCCAACTGGAATTACATTTTTTAAATGACAAAGTAAAGTATGCAACCTCATGAGAGAAGCTGAAAAAAAAATAATGTAAAAGGGAAAAATATCCAAAGCCAAAAAAAAAAAAAATTCCAAAGCAGTGCTGGAATACGAGGAAGGGTTTACAGTATACTTCTTTGGACCTGATGCCTAGCACTTGCCCTTCTGGGAGAAAAATCCACCATTCCCACTTTAGTCATGTGGTTCATGTGGGAAACTGAGGCTCAGAGACAGCAGAACTGGGCAGTGGCAGCAGGATATTGTGGCAGGTGGTGGCAATCAGGGGACTTCAAGCTGTGGTCTCACACTGCCACCCTGCCTTTCCCTTTGCTCACAGAGAACATTCAGATGGCTTTCTCTAGCAAGGTAGAAAGGCTCTCAAATAAGCAAGGAACATGCTTTGATTAACAGCTAAAGTGGCATTAGGGCTGGACAAGAAGACAGGCAGTGCACCAGTCAACTTCCAGTGGACACTAGACACGAGGACAAAAGCACAGTGCTGCCAGGGCAGCTCCTCCCTTTTTCCTCCATTAGGAGGATTCCTGAGCCTGCACACCTGTTCCCTTTGTGCATCCTGGAGAGACAGCCCCTGCCCCATACCTTCCTATGCCCTCACCAAACCAGATGAAGCTTGCCTTCAAATTCCTATGTAAAGTGAGAAATAAACCCCAAACCTAAAGTCTCTGAAATTAATGTCCAAATGATTTGAACAAAACCTGGGTAGGTAGAAACCAAAGGGTTTCACTTTAATGCTTGGCAGTAAATTCTCAGCTGGTCTTTCCACCTGTGCTACAATCCACTATGAAGCCAATTATTCCATTCTTGTAACAAGTCCCATTCCACATTCCTTTGACTTCAGACATACTTGCTGGTGTTTACACCTCTCCACAGAATGCCCAGCCTGTCTTCGCAGGCCCAAACTTTTATTTCCCCAAACCTGCCCTGTGCCCACAGAAACTGCTCTCCAGTTCTCCGGATATTTACACTATGTTCTTCCACCTCTTACGTCTTTATTTTTTGTGGCTTCTTCCCTCTGCCTCAGATACCCCTTGGTAGTCCTGCTGTTCTAAATCCTACCCCTATCCTACCCCTTCACTGCATCTTCAAGGCCATTTTTTCCACAAAGCTTTTCTTTAACACACAGGGCCAGTAGGTAACTCATGAGCATTTGGGGAACAAAGTAATCCTCCAAACAAGGGTGATTTTTCTTTCACTGAACCTCTCCCTCCCTTTGTGCTTCTTTTTGGAGCCTCACATTCTTCTGAATTTGTTGAATCCCCAACCAGCTGGAAATTCCCTAAGGCCCGAAACTGTTTCTGGCCTAGGATGTGCTGATCTTCTGGGACTAAGGGTCACAGATCTTCTGTGCTAAAACCAGGAAAGTCTCTGGTGACCCAGCATGTGTTGATCTCCCTAGTCTTCCCAGTCTTTGATTCCATGGATTATTAACAGAAACTGTAATGTTGGGTTAATGTCTTGGCTTGGCCATGGCCTCCAAAACATGTTCTTTTACATGTCTGCCACCGGCAGGCCCTAGATCCAGGGATGAGCCTTTTCCACTAAGGGAAAACTCCACGTGATCTAGGAAGAAAGTGAGGACTTTCAACCAGAAGATAAATTTCCTATCTGAAAGAGGTCAGCCCTGAAATATGGAGGCTGGAGACCCTTAGAGAAGCCACAGAAGGGACTGTGAACAAAGAGGGGCAGAGTTGCTTTTTTAATGGGGCTTCCAGCTCCAGCTTTTCTTACTGTCTCTGAGCCTCAGTTCTAGCTTTGTAAGGCTGGGGACAAGAATGTTCTCCCCACTGGACTGTTGAGAATTCAATGAGGTGTGCATATACCAAGCCCCATGCTGGGTGCCCAGAGACACTTTACCTTCCTGGCATGTTCCTCTTCGCCATCCCCCAGCACTGCATCCCCCAGCACTGCATCCCTCACTCCCTTCACTCCAGTTTCTTCCTACTCACTGTCTCTCTTCTTCCTTCCCATCTTCCTCCAAACTTCCCATATTCCACTGTCTCTGTCACCATCTTTCTCACTTGTAAAAAAGAAATTCATAAAAAAAAGAGGCCAGGCTGGGCACAATGGCACATACGCCTATAATCCTAGCACTTTGGGAGGCCAAGGCGGGCAGATCACGAGGTCAGGAGATGGAGATCATTCTGGCTAACACAATGAAACCCTGTCTCTACCAAAAATACAAAAAAATTAGCCAGATGTGGTGGCATGCATCTATAGTCGCAACTACTTGGGAGGCTGAGACAGGAGAATCGCTTGAACCTGGGAGGCGGAGGTTGGAGTGAGCCGAGATAGTGCCACTGCACTCCAGCCTGGCAACAGAGCAAGACTCTACCAAAAAAAAAAAAAAGGCCAAAAGTCAGGATAAACCTAGAAAAATCACTAAGTATGCAAAGTTTTTCTTGCAGGGTTTGGTTTGTTCAAATGCCTTCTTTGTTTTCCTTGCCCCTGCCTTTCTCCAAAGAGTCAAGATTTGAGGTTTGCAGAGCTACGTGGCAGTGAAATGTAGAATTTTCTCCTGAATCTTGGGCCCATGGAGAAAAGAGGCAAAAGTCCTGACATTTTTCCTGAGGATTGTCTGATTTAAAAGAGCTTATTCTCCCCAGGCAAATGCCTCAGCTTTATTGTGCTGAGACAAGCTGAACCAGACAAGGAATAAACCTCCCTAGAACACACTGATTAGATTAGCCAGTGAGAACCACTGAAGACGCACACATTAGATTAAAAAACAGAAAAATAAGTGTTACTTTTACAGTAGCTATGAATAGACAAAGAGTTTTTGGTTTGAAAATAGTTGGTGAGGCAATAGAGGAGGGGCTATGTTAATGGCAGAGGTAGAAAAAAACGAGAGGTAGATGGTTCCAACTGCAAGGTCCACCCTAAAAGGATTGGAGTCAGGGCCCAGGAGCCACAGGCCACTGCACTGGGGTGAGTAGAATGGATTTTACATACATAAAGTTACAGCGTGGTTGTAGGTTCTTGTTTGGGGATGTGAGTGAACCAACTGAGTAGTACAGGCAAGATTCCCCAGGCCACCGAGAGTCAGGTGAGAAGTTTATTGTTTTTTGCTAAAGACCTGTGCAAGACTTAGAGCAAAGATAAGAAGTAACCTGATTGTTAAAATTAATCTATAACTATTCCAACATAGCAAAGGACAAGTAATAGAATGATGAGGTTGTCCTGTAGTAGTACTGTGATTTTGTTCTGCTGTGTCCCCCTACTCCAGTTTCCTCTGTGAGGGGAGCATGTAGTGTGTGCACATCTGTGCAGTGTCAGACTTCTAAAGTCAGGGGTTGAAACCTACATCTAGTTAGACCTCTGCACAGAGGGTTAGACCTGCCCTACATCTAGTTAGACCTGCCACAGAGAACATGGCATTTAAAAACTACCCTTTTGAGCCATGGAAGTCACAGGGGTTGATAGTATTTCACACTTCTTCTAATTCGATAAGGGTTACTTACGGTGTCTCCTCTGAGTCTCCTAGGTGTCTAGAAAACATGAGACTTGTATAAGAATCCACACGTCAACTAAGCTTTCTGGCCCAAAGAAGGCATCGTTACCGATGATTTGTTTTTTGAGGTCTTTAGGGAGTGAGAGGGAAGAAATGCATAAGGAGCCAGAACTAGTCCCCATCTCTCTCCCTAGAAGTGAAAGACTGCATAGTTATGCATCAGGACTCCTGGAGATCAGCTGGCTTTCCAAATAGCGTGTGATGAAATCCTGACTTAGAAACCCAGTGCCCTTAGCTTTGTGGGCTTCTGTCCCTGAGAAATGGTGTTTTACCCTCCCTCTAAGCAGGCATCCCAGGATTTGGAATTCAGCTGTGAGCTCATGAGCTGAGGGATGTTTCCAGGAGTACCCTGAAGACCACCCAGGTATGCACTCCCCACTTCCTTTGTTTTGGATGGACCAGTCTAAGGAGAGTCATCTTTTCCCACCCCATTTACGGGACTCAGTGAGTGGCTTGTTGCTTGACCGAATGCCTGCCCACATCCCCTCCAGTCAAGTTTATCTCCCAGAGAGGCAGTAACTAAGCACTTAGCATTGGGGACACTCACACATCTCTTTTACCTCCACTGCACTAGAAGTAGGGATGGTGGCCATGTCAACAAAGGAAGTAACTGTAGCACAAGGGATGTCACAAGAAACAGTAGAGTGTGTTCTCCAATGTTACCATTTCCCAAACCAGAATCAGCTGGTCTTGGGTATCCTTCCCTCATCCTTCATCTGTAGAAAACTGTTTTGTGAGCTACTTAAGATCTACTTCCCTATCTTAAGAGGTAGGCTCCATGCTTCTGCTAATTTATTATCTCAGAGGTATATAATTTGGACAATTTTATATAGTTTTGAGGACAGGAGCCCTGTAAGAGTCTCTTACTCAAAAATGGATTTAGCTTGGTTTAAGGTTTAATAGGTCATTGCGATACTCCTTTCTGGTATCACAGGACATAAGCTGGGTCTGGCTGAGTCCCCCTTTTATGTCTTACCCTTCCTCTCCTTACTCCAGAGTGATAGCAGCCCTGATGGAGAAACAGAATTCCCATCCACGCCTACTTCATTTCTGTCCCTCTTACCCTAAGTCTGGGCAATTTGCAACATCATTTTATATTAGACTTCCTAGATCACAGACTCTTTTTTTAGGAAGGGTCAATTCAAGCCACCCAGGACTTATGATTCCTTGCACTGTCGGGCCCAGTGTGAGCACAGTAATGGCATGTGCTGCCTGACTGTGGGGCAGTCCCTCTTAGCAATTCAGTCAGCAGCCATCTCAGTGCCCCCTGTGTACATTGGAGGCACTTTGCCAGGCTGTAGGAACAATGTGCAGTTAAACAGCACATGGCCCTTGCCTTCAGTAAGCTTAAAATCCAGAGTCAGATAAAAAAAAAAAAAAAAAAAAAAATCCAGAGTCAGATACAATGTTATTTAACCAATGCATGTTAATTAACAATTAAAGCTAATATTGTGCACTGTTCATTGAATGAACATGACTTAATGGGGTAAAATCAGAAAGCAACTTGATTTTTGCCTCTTACTGCTCTTTTACATTTATTCTTTTTTTTTGAGTTGGAGTCTTGCTCTGCCGCCTAGGCTGGAATGCACTGGCACAATATTGGCTCACTGCAACCTCCACCTCCCAGGTTCAAGTGATTCTCCTGCCTCAGCCTCCTGAGTAGCTGGAGTTACAGGCACATATCACCACGCCCAGCTAATTTTTATATTTTTAGTAGAGATGGGGTTTCACCATGTTGACCAGGCTGGTCTCGAACTCCTGACCTCAGGTGATCCACCCATCTTGGCCTCCGAAAGTGCTGAGATTATAGGCGTGAGCCACTGCACCAAACCTCTTTTACACTTATTCTGTCGGACTAGCTCTTGCTCTGCCCCTGAATAAAATTTAGGCAAGTCACAAGATTGTTCCAGCCACCCTTAGTCTCAGTCTTCTTTTAATAATTATAATTATAATTATAAAGTCCTACCTAATGATACCACTTCAATTCTGACGTGGAGTGGAGCCTCTTCTGGTGCTGCTAAATAACAGAAGCCCATGGTGGATGGCGGTCTGGATGGGAAGTCCCTGGTTTCCACTCGTCCTCACTTATTTAGCTAACTGTGGTCCTCAGCCCCTTCAGGGTTGTTGACTGGAAGAGAAGAGGCAAGGGGAATAGGAAAACTATACTTTTGTGATCTCCAGCTCACCAGTGGAATGTGGTGATTCTTTCACAGGTCCCTGCTATAACTCCTCTGTTATTCCCCTCAAAGGCCAGCTTTTTCCATCCCTGTCAGAATCCCTTTCCTACACCCACCCCATTTATCTCATTCTCATGGCCCCATGGGAATTTCTCTGCTCTCACCCCCACCCATCATCTCATTCCTGCCCATTTCTCCTCCATCTTGGATGAAGCTACCATCTTCCCCTGGTCCTGGTTCAGCCTTTCCTCTCTACTGAGAAACATGAATCCCCCAAAAGCCAGCAAAACAGAGCAGGTCTGCCTGGCATAGAAAATGCTAGAATTTGTAGAACAAAAGCCCTTTTTTGGATAGGACTGTTCTTTGTTGTTGCTCATACAACACAGCTCTTTGTGATTAATCTATATTTAACATAGCTCCAATCAAAGTGATAAAGGAATATTTTTATTATTAAAATGATTTCCTTTTATGGCAAAATAAGCATAGGATTGACCATTTTAACTGTTTTTGAATGTACAAAATTCAGTGGCATTAATTATATTCACATTGTTCTGTAATACAACCATCACCACCATCCATTTCCAGAACTTTTTCATCATTCTCAACTGAAACTTTGTACCCATTAAACACTAACTCCCCATTTTCCATTGCCCCAGGCCCTGGGAGCCATTACAGTTCTAGGTACCTCATATAAGTGGATTCATAGGGTATTTGTCCTTTTGTGTCTGGCTTATTTTACTTAGCATAATGTCCTAAAGTTCACCCATGTTGCTGCATGTGTCTGCATTTCATTCCTTTTTAAGGCTGAATCACGATTGCATGTATGTACCACATTTCATTCGTCCTTCTGTCGATGAATATTTAGGTTGTTTCCACTTTTTGGTTTTATGAAGAATGCTGATATGCACATTGGCATATAACTATCTGTTTGAGTCCTGGCTTTCAATTTTCTTGGGATATACTGGGAAGTGGAATTTATTTAATTGTTCTTGAATAGGGAATACCTCTGTATGATGGACAATATAAAAGGTACAAGAAGTCATACAGTTCCCTAAGCCCCCACCTCCAAGTTCCCTGGAGAGACCATGTACCCATAAGCACCCTCTGCACAGGTATGATGACAGCCATAAGCACTCTTCTACACTTTCCCTTTTTCCTACTTAACAATATTTCTTTTTAAAAAGTTTTAAAATTTATTTATTTTTTTCTTCAACTTTTATTTTAAGTTTAGGGGTACATATGCCAGATGTGCAGGTTTGTTACATGGGCAGATGTGTGCCATGGTGGTTTGCTGTACAGACCAGCCTATCACCTAGGTATTAAGCCCAGCATCCACTAGCTATTCTTCCTGATACTCTCCATCCCCCCAGCAATATTTCTAAAAAAATCATTCCATAGCACCATTTAAAGAATATCCTCATTCTATTTAGAAGCTTCATGGTTTTCCAAAGTAGAGACAAAATTTGTTTTTCTTTTTTTTTTTTTTTTTTCTTATTTATTTATGAGACGAAATCTTGCTCTTGCCCCCCGGGCGGAAGTGTAATGGTGCAATCTTGGCTCACTGAAACCTCCGCCTCCTGGGTTCAAGCAATTCTCCTGCCTCAGCCTCCCAAATAGCTGGGATTACAGGCACCTGCCACCATGCCCAGCTAACTTTTGTATTTTTAGTAGAGACAGGGTTTCAACATGTTAGCCAGGCTTGTCTCTTACTTTTGACCTCAGGTGATCTGCCCACCTCGGCCTCCCAAAGTGCTGGGATTACAGGGATGAGCCACTGTGCCCGGCATTTTCTTTTCTTTTTAAAACCAGTCCTTTATTCATGGACATTCAGGTTGTTTCCAATGTTTTGCCACCATGAACAATGCTGTAATAGTAACAGCCAGCATTTCCTGAATGCTTACCATGTGCCAGGCCCTTGTTAAAATCCTTCCTATGTATCATATTTAATTCTCACTATAACTGTGACATAAGCACAGGGAGGTGAGTGTCTCAAGCCACATCTCTGTTTTTATCCACAGATGCGAATGTATCTGTAAGATAACTTGCCAGATAAAGAGTTGCTGCTACCAAAAGGTATGTCCATTTTATTTATTTATTTTTATTTTTGAGATGGAATCTTGTTGTGTTGCCCAGGCTGGAGTGCAGTGGCACAATCTCGACTTACCACAACCTCTACCTACCAGGTTCAAGCGATTCTCATGCCCCAGCTTCCCGAGTAGCTAGGACTACAGCCACCACGCCTGGCTAATTTTTGTATTTTTTTGGTAGAGATGAGTTTTACCATGTTGGCCAGGCTGGTCTCGAACTCCTGGCCTCAAGTGATCTGCCTGCTTCTGCTCCCCAAAGTGCTGGGATTACAGATGTGAGCCACCATGCCAAGCCAGGTATGTCTATTTTAAAGTTATATAAATACTGCCAAACCGGCCCTATCGAGGATGTGCCCATCTGCGTCTCACTGGCAAGTAGACGCCTGAGGGCCCGTTGCCTTCCTCTCTCATTGTTGACAATTTCTTGATATCTGCCAATCTGAAAGGTGAAAAATAGTATTTCATTGTGGCTCTGATTTGCTTTCTTTTCCTTTAAGTGAATGAGGTTGAGCATGTTTTCAAATGTTTAAAGTCCATTTGTTTTATAATGGGGTTTTAAAGACTTGATAAAATGCTTCCACTGTTGACCTAGAATAGTCAATGGACAAGGTAGTCTGGATTTCTTTACATTTTAATTTTACTTACAGATTTTTAAAATAGTTAATATAGTTACAAGATTCAAAATTTGAAAGGAGTACAAGAGTAGAGACAAACCCCCATCTGTGTGTCTCCACAGTACCCAATTCCTGTCCCCAAACACAATCAGGCCTCCATTTGCCTCGATTTCTCCCTCCTGTGTCCATAGTCAAAACCTGGGCCGCACCATTATCCTTAGCTGCTCCATCTCTGAAATATTAAATTCACACATTCCACTCTGATCTCGCCACTGTCCTCTTAACCACCCAGCACCTGACCTTCAACCTCATCATGACTCCTCTCTTGACATCCCACCTGCCCTTTACCTTACCTTCCTTTGCCATCCAGCTGAGGTTCTCTGCTCTCCAGAGGCTCCATGTCAGGCCCTACTGGCCTCCAGCCACACCTCTCTGGAAAGCCTTACTTTCTGTTTCACGATACCTAGTTCGGAGTCAGCCTACCCAGGGGATTACTCTCATTTAAAAGTCTTGGCTGGGCGTGGTGGCTCATGCCTATAATCCCAGCACTTTGGGAGGCCAAGGCAGGTCAGGATCACGAGGTCAGGAGTTGGAGAGCAGCTTGACCAACATGGGGAAACCCCATCTCCACTAAAAGTACAAAAATTAGCTGGGCATGGTAGCGTACACCTGTGATCCCAGCTACTCAAGAGGCTGCGGCAGGAGAATCACTTGAACCCAGGAGGGGGAGGTTGCAGTGAGCTGAGATCGTGCTACTGCACTACAGCCTGGGTGACAGAGTGAGACTCCGTCTCAAAAAAAAAAGAAATCTTAAGCAGAGTAACCATATAATTTACTGTCCAAACTAGGACCCTTTTAAGAATAAAAGGAACACTATTAATTATGAAGCCAAGACAATATAGGGAGATGGCTACTGTCCAAGGCAGATCAGGATGCAAATTCAAGCTCAGTCTTAAGGAATAATTACATTTAATTTCAAATCAGAGATCAATAATATGTGCTGAGCCCAGCAAATGATTTAAGTTGCTGCCTTTGTTTACTGCCCAAGCTTCTCTTCTAAATGATTTTTTAAACAGTGCATTTCTGCAACACTATTTTCTTAAAAATCTATCCTTTAGAATACCAGTTTCAGCCCCTAAACTCAAGTGTGTGACAAAAGTTAGTTTTTTAAAAAATTCTCCTTCGTCTGTACTTGAGCCCCCCTCTTCAAAAAGCTGTTGACCTTTAATCCCGTTTGGTTCGGAGTTTCCTTTGCAGTTTCCATTTTGAGTTTGGAGTGAGCAGTGCAGGGTTCTAGACTCTCAGGGACTTGCAGAGGGCCCTGCCCTTGATGTCATCTATCCTGGTCCTGGGTCATTGGTGCCTAGAGGTTGTTGTGTAGGTCAGAGTCTCTCTCCACCTCTTCATGCAGCCTCAGGGAGCTTGCCTAGGGTCCTCTTGACCTAGATACACCCAGCAGCCATTCTGTTTTCCTCTGGGAAGCAAGACACAGGCCCTCTTCTGTTCTCAGTTCCACAGATGGTGAAGGATGCTGCTTGGGGAGGCTGAGCAGCATCCCTCACCATCTGTGGAACTGAGAACAGAAGATTTGGGACCTCAACCTCCAGGACCTAGCAAAGTCAATGTTTCTCAACTTCCGTCTGGCCCTTGTCCTTGCCCTGGGAAATTCTTCTTGGATATGAGGGGTAGGGGGACAGCCTTGATCTTTCTCATGACCATTTTCTCCCCTACTTTGGTTTAGGTCTAGGCCAGAAGTCTCTTCTATTCCCCTAAGGAAAGAGGCTCCTTCCCTCTTCTTTCTGTTTTCACACACCCTCCCTTCAGCAATGAGCACAGAGTGGCCTGGCTATTTGAGGCAGGGAAGGGAGAGACGTAAAGGGAATATCAGGCTGGAGGAGGCATTGGCTAATATTTCAGAACATTATCTTGCAAGGCATATAAAAATATCTTTTAAAAGATGTGCTTTCAGTTTTAACTATTGTGATTTTATAATGTTTCAGATCTTGTAGGCAAGACTCCCTACTCCCCTCCACCAGGCCAGGGCAGCCAGTTATCAGCTGTGTGAACTAGGGCAAATTATGTTATCCTCTCTAAGCTTCAGTTTCTTCTTCTGTAAATGAGGATAATAGTAGTTCATATCAGTGCTTCCACTGGCCAAGCACTGTTCTCAATGTATTATTCATGTTAGCTCATTTAATACTGACCATAAACCTATGGGATAGCTGCTATTATTCCCATTTTACAGATGAGGAAGCCACTTCTCGCAGTAGTAGGTAACTTGCCCCAAGTCACACGATTTGCTCTTAACCACTGCCCCAACCTGTCTTTCATAAATATTAATAATGACCTCAGCCAGGCTTAGTGCCTCACACCTGTAATTTCAGCACTTTGGGAGTTTGAAGTGGGAGGATTGCTTGAGCCCAGGAGTTTGAGACCAGCCTGGGAAACATATTGAGAGCTCGTTTCTACAAAAAATTAAAAAGTAGCCTGGACTGGTGGCACCTGTGTATAGTCCCAGATACTTGGGAGGCTGAGGTGGGAGAATTGCTTGAGCCTGGAAAGTCAAGGCTGTAGTGAGCTGTGATAATACCACTGAACTCTAGTGTGGTGACAGAGTGAGACCCTGTCTCCTAAAAAAATAAATAAATAAATAAAATGACCTCATGAGGTTGCTGTGAGGATTGAGGTAAAGTATGTTAAGCTCTCAGCCCAGAACCTAGCACATAGTAAAAACTCAACAAATTCTAAGCTAATACTTTAGCCATAACTTTTTGGTCATTTTCATTCAAAATGTCCTTGGAATTGTATTTAAAATGTATATAAATGTCTGAATTTATATACATTTTATTCAGTTTTCCCATCCAGTTTTCCCATCCAGAAATATGATGTCTTACTATACATTTCTTAGCAAAGTTTTGCCATATATCCTCATATAAAACATGCATTTCTAGGCAAGTTTATTTCTAGATGTTTTAGGGTTTTTGTTATTATTGAAAATGAAATCTTTTCCTCCATTGTATCTTTTGATCAGACAATGCTGGTGTCTCCAGTTTCTTGTTAATTAATCACTTCCCAGATGTCTCTAGAGGGATGGCTTTCCATAGCCCTCTGATTTTAGGTTGACATGAAGATCATTTGGCTTAGCCGGCGATATGCTCTGCCAGAGAGGCACAGGGACACAGGGTGAGGAGTAGCTTTCCAGGGGTAGCTCAGGTTGGCTGAGGTGATCAGAGAACTGTCCCTTGGCTAAGGAAGTACAGCCTAGGGAGAGGGGAAGGAAGGGGTCAGCCCTTGGCTGCATGCTGGTTCTGGGTCCATTTGGGGATCTGTCTGAAGGATGAATTCCTAGGTACTCACATTTCTTCTGTGGCCTCAATGATTCCCAGTTGTGTTTGCCAAATGATGGCTTCAGTGGCAGCTCTGCCAAGACCCAAGATGCCTCCTTGCGGTCTGGATCGCTTAAGTAGCAGGACTGTCCTGCAATGCTGCATCCTTCTCCATGGGAGATGCATAATCTGTGGCATCACTGAATCAGCTCCCTCCCTGCCTCCACTGCAGGCCTCCAGAGGGCAGCAAAGAGCAGGAGAGAGGAGAGAACAGGACTTGGTTCCTGAAGAAGCAACAAAGACCGCCCTGCTCCTCAGGATAGACACATGAGCCTCTTCCTGAGGGCGTAATAATTATAATAATATTATTAGTTAATATGAACTATTCCCTGTGGGCCAGACATTGACCTAAGATTTCACACTGATTCAGATAACCCTTAACATAGGTATAATTATTATTCTCATTTTTTTCAGTTGAGGAAACTGCAGTGAAACAAAACAACAACAACAACAACAACAACAAAGTTGCCCAAGGTCCCACAGTTAATTGAGTCAGGATTTGGACCCAGTCTTTTATGAGACAGGCTCTATTCTAGATATCAGAGATACGTTAGTGAATAAGACAAACTTTCTGCTATATTAGAGGAACAGACAAAAAGTGAACAAATGAATAAACACATGATGTGGTTTTGGATAGTAATGCCATTTAGACAAATAAAGCAGAGTTAAAGACCAGAGGGGGGCATTTTACATGGGCTGATCAAGGAAGGTGTTCTTGGGTAGATGCCATTTGAACAAAGAGTTGAATACATGAGGGAGCGAGTCAGGTTGAAGATTGGGGAAGCAGTAAGTGCAAAGGTCCTGAGGTAGGAATGAACCTGGGGTGTTAGAGGAACAGCAAACCTTGCATTGTGGCTGGTGTAGCGTGAGCTAACTCCACAGCCACAGCAGCAATTGGGCATCTACAGCATCGCCTGGGCTTATCCGCTTACAGTGTCTACAGCGTCTCTTTAACATATCTCTCGCCTTTTTTCACCTTCCTTCAGAGTGCTGACACCATCCAGTATGTTCCTTTCTCAACCCTGGACACAGTTCAAAAGCAGCTAAAGCAGACAAGAATCTGGGGCAGCCAGTATTGTACCACCTGCCAAAGCTTGGGACAAACAATCTGGAAGCCAAAAATTGCACATACTGGGGTCAGTCTTGCCCAGCCTGTGGGGAACTTCTTGTGGGTAAAGGTTCTAGACAAGCCTGCCAGAGCCCCCAAGTGAAGCCATAGTCCCACTAACAAGGGCCTAAGCCCTGCAGGCCTCTCCAGGGTAGGAAGCTGCTTTTTTCTTCACAGAATTTTGCCCCTATGCCACAGTCCTATGTCAGACCTACCTAAATCCTTCCAGATGTCAAACCCAGGTGGGGTTCAGATGGCATTTAGCCAGGAGATGGAAGGGAATCTGTCCCAGTGAGCAGCCATCACTGTCCGCCAGGTATCCAAAGAAAATGGAGGCACAGAGGTCAAATGTTGTAAATTACAGTCGTCCCTCAGCATCTGCAAGGGATTGGTGCCAGGACCACGTGCAGATACCATAATCTGAGGATGCAAGTCCTTCACATAAAATGTGACCTACGCACATCCTCTGTTTACCTGAAATCGTCTCTAGATTACTTATAATACCTAATACAATGTAAATGTGATGTAAATAGTTTTTCATACTGTATTTTGGGGGTATTTGTATTATGTTTTATTGTTGTGTTATTATTTTTATTTTTTCAAATATTTTTGATCTGCTCTGGGTTGACTCCTTGGATTAGGAACCTCTGGATATAGAGGGCCAACTGTACTAAAAGTCTTCTTCCTGGCAAATCCCTAGCGAGTGAGGTGGGCCTATGTTGAGTTCTCCTTTTGCCTGAATGAGAGCCTAGAACCAGAGACAAATGCCCCAATTCAGGATTTCTTGACCATGACACCATTGATAGTTGGGGTCAGATAATTACTTTTTGTGGGGGCCATCCGTGTAGATGTTAGCAGCATTTCTGGCCACTACCCACTAGAGGCCAGAAGTACCCACCCTCCAGTAGTAACCTTCCTTCCAGTGTTACCAAAATAGATCCAGACATTGCCAGAATTGCCCAGGGAAAGACACCTCTGGCTGAGGACCACTGGGGCCAGTTCTTTCCCTTTCCCCAAGGGCAATGCATGAGACTCAGCTGTTACCACTCTGGTGGTGAGGAAAAGTTGACAGTATCTGCCAAGCATTTACTCCAGTGCCACAGCTGAGTGGCTGACTTGGCATGTCCTTGGCTGTAACATGGAAGGAGGCCAGAGGGCAAGGAGCAGAGAGAAAAGGGGTACCCATATCTTCTCTCAATATTTTTTGGCTCACAAAGCTAAACCACATGGAAGTTGGCCATATGCATCACAGGACTAGGTCTTTCTTTCCCTCCTGATCTCTCTCTCTTTTATGCACATACATGCCCACACATGTGTATGCACATGTGCACACACATGCACAGACACCCCTCTGCCATTCTGTATACTGGCTTTGTTCTCTCCCGATAAAGACAGGTTTTTTTCCAGAGATGAAACAGAACTTAGTGCAGGAGGAATAAGTTGACAAATGGGCTGATTTTGCCCAAGAGATTGGCAGAGCAAGAATAAGAGGTTATGGGTATCAATGAGAGAAGAAAGGAAAGGATTCATCATGACGTCCAGACCAGAGGGGAAAGCAGATGAAGCCATGAGGAGCTGGTATATGGGGAGAAGAGGAAGATCAGAGGTCTTCATCCAGTTGAAAAGCAGGAAAGAAGGGAGTCAGAGCTGGGGAAATTATCCACTAAGGGTCCCAACATCTGACCCAGCACTATCAATATGTGTTTATTTTTGCTTCAGCGATAAGTCCACTGAGACGCATAGAATCATAGGGCAGTAGAGCTTGAAAGTAACTTAAGAGATCCTTGAGTCCAACCCAGTCTGTGTGGGCTCTTTTATTCATTCCTCAGTGCAGGACTTTGAGAATGATATTTGTTCACAACCTCTCTGTACTTGGAATCAAATGAGAAATAAGATACAGAAGTCCAGCAGCTAGAACTTAAAATAAATTTACAACAGCTAAAACTGATTGGAAAATGTAGTTTAGAATGCACAATTGGACTTCCTAATCATTTCCCTTAGAATGAAACTTATCTACCCAGAACTGGAAGATCCCCTATCCCACAAGGCAAGAACCTGCCCTAGGAAGTTTATCATGAAAAGCAGAGGAGAGGAGAGAAGCACAGGCCTTCTGTGGGGAGGCTGTTCCCAGAAGGAGGAAACCCAGAAGAACCTGAGTCATGACATATGCCCATTTTATATGCCCCAATTCTTCAAGCACATGAACCACTCATCCTCTGCTAGATAGTATGAGTTAGGAGGTAGAGCAGTAAGTGGAGAGTATTTTTCTTAAGGCTTCAGCAAGGACAGAAGTTCCCACTTTATAAAGTGAAGTAAAAGTGCTTGGTGGGAGATAGGTAGGTTTCCCCCTAACAGATACCATTTAATAGAGCAAACTGCTCCAAGAACTCTGAGGCCCAGAGAGTTGAAATGATTTCCCAAAGGTACCATGGCTCTGAAAGAATAAGGTTCTCCAGACTCCTAATGGTGAAGTTTTACCATTTCACATATATAATCAAAAGAGGGAAGGCTCTTCCAGGTGTATTAGCGTAATAGCAATAATAATCTTCTATTCCATCATGCATAAGGATTTCTAACTCCGTCCTTCATCACTATCACTGCCTCCACATCCTCCATCTACACTTTGACACCTCTATCTACACATCACACCCTCATCCACACCTCACCACTACCATCTATACCTTACCACCCTCACCTATACCTCATCACCTACACCATATACTCAATCTCCAATCTCATTATCTCCATCTAGACATCACCACCACCATCTAGATCTCAACACCCTCACCTATACCTTACCACCTACACCTATGTCACACACCTCCATCTAGACCTCACCATCTCCATATAGATATCACTATCGCCATCTACACCTCACCACCCTCACCTATATCTCACCACCTACACCTACATCACACACTTGCAGTTATACTTCACCATCTCCATATAGACATCACCATCACCATCTACACCTAACCACCCTCACCTATACCTCACCACCTACCCCTATACCACACAACTCCGCCTAGACCTCATCACCTCCATCTATACCTCACCATCACCATCTACACCTCACCACCCTCACCTATACCTCCCCACCTACACCTACATCACACACCTTCATCTAGACCTCACCATCTCCATCTAGACCTCACCATCACCATCTATACCTTACCCCCCTCACCTATACCTCACCACCTACACCTACACTACACACCTCCAGCTAGGCCTCACCATCTCCATATAGACATCACCATCACCATCACCATCTGTACCTTACCCCCCTCACCTATACCTCACCACCTACACTTACACCACACACCTCCAGCTAGACCTTACTATCTCCATATAGACATCACCATCACCATCATCATCCATACCTTACCCCCCTCACCTATACCTCACCACCTACACTTACACCACACACCTCCAGCTAGACCTCACCATCTCCATATAGACATCACCATCACCATCTACACCTCACTACCACCAGCTACACCTCACCACCACCAGCTACACCTCACCACCCTCACCTATACCTCACCACCTACACCACACACGTCCATCTAGACCTCGCCATCTCCATCTAGACATCACCACCACCATCTATATCTCACTACCTACACCTACACCACACACCTCCAGCTAGACCTCACCACATTCATCTAGACATCACTATTTTCATCTAGACCTCAACACCTCCATCTAGACATCACCATCATCATCTACACCTCACCACCCTCACCTATACCTCAACACCTACATCACACACCTCCATCCAGACCTCACCAGCTCCATATAGATATCACCATCACCATCTATACCTCACCATCCTCACCTATACCTTACCACCTACACCTACACCACACACCTGCAGCTAGATTCACTACCTTCATCTAGACATTACCACCTCCATCTAGACCACACCATGCTTCTCCACACCTCACCACCTTCATGTGTACCTCATACCTCCATCTATACCTCACACCTTCATCCGTACTTCACACCACCATATAGTTCCTCACTATCTCCATCTCCACTCACACCTCTGTCTACAACTTACCACTTCCATCTATATCTCATCACTTCCATCTACACCTCTTCACCTCCATCTACATTTCACCTCTCCATCTATACCTCACATTCATCTACATCTGATCATTTCCATATATACCTCATCATCTCCATTTACACCTTACACCACCATCTGTGCCTCAGCACCTCCATCTACACCTCATACCATCATATATACCTCACCACCTTTCTCTACATCTCATCATCTCTGTCTACACCTCACACCTCCATTTACACCTCACATCACCTCCATCTACACCTCACCTTCTTTATCTACATCTTACACCACCATCTATACCTCAACACCTCCATCTACACCTCACTGTGTGTCTACACCTCCTCATCTCCATCTACATTTTAACACCTTTATCTACATCTCATCACCTCTGTCTGCACTTCACACCTCCATCCATACTCCATATCTCCATTTATACCTCATCACCTGCATCTGTACTTTACAACTCCACCTATACTTCACACCTTCATCTACACCACCACCATTTTACTGCTACTTCTACAACCATATCTCTGCCTCTATCATTTTCTCCATCATTCCCACCACCTCTCCTTTTGTCAACAGACAGCCAGCAACCAAACTTTTGGGTGGTGAGGCAGGTGTGGACTAGGAGGCTATCTGCATGGCCTTAGTCTAGAGAGGTCTTCAAGGTCTTTGAGATTAAAAAAAAAAGTCTCTAGCTTTTGGTGTCACCTGATCCCTCCAAAAAGATCACCTTGGAGCATTTTACAAAGATTGAGTCAGAGATACCTAAAAATAAGCACGCATGTTTACATAAACTCATTGATCATAAGTACAGACTGCCACTATTTCTAAGTCATGCCCTAATCTGACAGCTGAACGTTTAGGTACTTGCAATGTGATAAGATCCTTTACCGACATCTCAGCAGTCCTCAAAGCTCTAACAATTTAACAGTTGGAGACATTCAAGTGAGCTGTAATTTTGAGCCAACTGGGGTCACCCTAGTACGTAACACAGGTCCAGGTCTCTGTAGATTCCTGGAAATGCCACTGCCCCTCTCTGGGCCCCAATTTTTCATTGTATAAAATGGACAACCTTGAGATGGGGCTGGATTCTGCACGTTCTCTTCCAGTTCTATCATCTCTCCAAGACAGAATTCAAAACGAATCTGGTATAAAAATTATGCAAGGAGATAAAATAGCATTTCAGAATCAAGGCTGGAATATACCACTGCCATAAAACGATCACCAAGTTAAAATCAAGAAGAAAGTTAGAGCAAAGGCATCTGCCTATGATCATGGCCAGCTCTATTCAGACCCTGCTATACCCTGATCTGTCAGTCAACCAGGCATCCATCCCTGACCCTGCAGGAGCGTCCCTCCCCCCACCTTGGTCACATGGCTGGCCGCCACTGAGCCTCAGAAGTCAATCTCCAATGCCCCAAATACTGTTCAGCCTGGAAACCACAGAGAGCCCTTCTTGCCACCCAACAGGAACAGAGCAAGTGGTTCTGGCCTCTCTGGGATTTGGATCCTGGTATCCAGAGCTAAGAACACGAAGGTAAGTTTGCAGCTGGAAGCTTCAGAGACAGCAGACAGAACTATGCAGATAGGGAAATGTGCTTGATAGCATGAACACAGAGTATTTAAGAGTGAGCTTCACACACACTGAAGAGGAGAATACCAGGAAAGCTGGGCAAATCTTCCAAATGAGTATAGAATATTTGATTTTCCTTTAAAAATTATACTGTTTTTGTCACCCTGGTGCCTTGAGGTTTTTGGTTGCAAAACTTCAGTGCAAATTAACAGAAATTACAGGAGACTTCTTCTGTCTGACACTGTGGTGAGTTAGTTCTATCTTGTTCTCATCTAATAGAACTGAATCTTTCTCTTCTAGGCACGTAAATTTCTGTTGTCTTTATCAAATGTGTTAGACTGGCTGAAATATTTATGAAGTAGCAAAAACCCTGTGACTTAACCTCTTTCCCAGAAAACCATGGGAAAATTAGTTATATCTGCTAATGTAGCATCTCAGGGTAGAAACAGAATAAAGGCTAGTCTCCTTTTATTACACATTTTTGTGTTTAGGTTTTGGATATGGTGCTTGGTTTTACTACTGCTAGTTTTCTTAGGGATATTTGTTTTGTCCTTTCTCTCCTGGGGCATGCGTGGGTGTTTCAGTCTGCAGGGCCCTGAGGCAATGGACAAGCTACGGGTTGAGAGGGTGGCCTTTCCCGGGCTTCTAGCTTAGCTTTCTAAAGCACAGCATGACCCTGTGTCATTCTTTTCGATTCAGTTCACAAAATAATCCCAGCTAAGCCCTTGGGGAAGTCCTTTTCTGAAATACTTTGGGCTATCAGAGGGGTGCATCAGACACCATGTTGGCTGGTCTAGAGTTCTTAGATATCAAGGTCAAGTGGCTTAAAAGATGGGGTGGAAAGAAAAGCTCTCCAAAAACTGACCAGCGAATGTGGCACAACCTTTTTACTAGTTACTTTTTTTTCCAGAGACATGGATGTCTAA